>PVJH01006055.1:0-104645 GCA_004026705.1 Nesogale talazaci
CCTTACCCTTATATTCATATGCATGTCTATGAATTTCTCTAGTCTACCTGGACTAACACAATTCATGTGTGAGCACACATGCATATATGTGTTACATGTACATGAAATTTTGTGAACCAGCGGATAAAGGAGACTCGGACACCAAAGTATAATAAGCCAAATTTATTAGAGATCTGTTCAGGAGCTGTTTCCATCCCATGCAAGATGGGAGCACAGCCCCATTTCGTGCAATTCCAGACTATATACCCAATGACTGGCCATTCACTGAGGAGCAAAAACAAATAGATGAACAAGTGCTGCTGAGATTTGCAATCATCCATTCATCCCTATCTTTGCAGAAGCAGTAAAAAACCCTACCCTCCTAATCAAGCAACCCTTCCACCAAGGAAACTCCATTCCAGTTAGCATATTCAACTTGCTCTGTTTGCTTCCCTCCCTTGTCTGAATCTTGAACATTGGATGAGCCCTTGGTCAATAATTTTTACTTCCACGGAAATACATGAGCTCATCCATGAAAAAAAAAAAGAATGAAAATCCAGCAGCATAGCAGACTGCAAGTTCAACATAAGAAAGCAGTTCGATTCTTGTATATTAAGGAGTTTAATACTGACAAAGATATCAAATGAGTAATGTAACTTAAATAAATACACAAATGGAACATAGGTGACCAGACATCCCGCTTTGGGCAGGACAGTCCCAATTTTTAACAATTTTTCTCACATCCCACAGTGTTTTTAAAAAGTCCTGATTTTTAGACAGAATGCACAACAAGCTAGGGAACGGCGGGAGAATGAGAAGGGAATATACGGTTTTTCTTCCATGCCCTGATCAATAGTGTCCCGTTTTACCATTGTTAAAATCTGGTCACCTATTTCTTGGGAGGGCAGACTAAACATTGTGAAACTGTCGATATTACCACAAAGACCTTGCAAATTCAATGTAATTTCAATCCCACCATTTTCCATTGAAGTGGAAAAACTCACTACCAGCTCTATATGGAAAGGAAAAAAACCCAGGATAAATTATACACTATTATAAAAGGAAAACCAAGTAGGAGCCCTTTCATCCCCAAACCTTAAAACCTACTCTACAGCCACAGTAAGAAAAAAAGACTGGTACTGGACCAATGACAGGTGTGATAACCAGTGGATTAGAACTGAGAACACAGAAACATAGCCACACAGATTTTATAATAAACTAAAGCACATTAAATAGGTAAGAGATAGTCCTTTAACAAATGGTGCTGGAGAAATGATCTTTATCTGCAAAAGAATGAAACAAGATCCCTACTGCACACCATGTACAAAAACAAACTCAAGATGGATCAAAACCTAAATACAAATCACACTGTGATTCAGACCATCCATGGAAAAATAGGGACAAACTAGAGGACCCTAATACAAGGCCTAAACAGGCTACAGAATATACTGAAAAATATCCACACTCTAGAAGACAAAAGAAAGAATTGAGACCTACTAAGAACATGGCCTGTGCAGAGCAAAAGATTTCATCAAGAGACCCCCGAGATTGGGGGGAAATATCCAATCATAGTACATCAGATAAAGGGCTAATCACCAAAATCTATAGAAGACTGCAGCATGTTAACAAGAAAAATACAAACAACTCAATCAAAAATGGGCAACAGACATGAATAGACAGTTCACTGAAGACAATATGTAGGTGGCCAACAACCATATGAAGAAATGTTCTTGATCACCAGCTACAAGAGAAATACAAATTAAGGCAACAATAAGATATCATGTTACACTGACACTTGGGCAGAATTCACTAAAACAGAAAATAATAAATACTGAAGAGGGTGTGGAAAAATAAGAACACTTTTACATCGCTGGTGGGACTGAAGAACTGTACCACCATTATGGAAATCAGTGTGATATTTCCTTAACCAAATGCAAATGCAAGCACCTTATGATAGTAATCTCTTTATTGCATTTGTATCTTAAATAAATAAAAAATGCAACAAGAACAGATATGTGTGCACCTATGTGTTTGGCAGCAACTTCTTTTTTTTTTTTTTTGGTCATCACTGCTCTCCGGTGGTGGGAGTAGGAGGCCCAGCCCCACTGTTGGAATTGAACCTCCGTCCCAGTGGGCCGCAGTACCACGCACAACCACTACGCCACCGGGGCTCAGTCAGCAGCAATTTCTACAATAACAAAAACATGGAAACAAGCAAAAACCTCAACCATAGGGGAATGGGTAAATGAACTCTGGCACACTTTACTGCATGGTTTTCTGCATCAGGACAAAACAAGTGACTCTCTTTAACCACGAGACATGGACAAAGCTAGAGAGCATTGTACTTAGCAAGCTCGGTCATCTTCCTAAGGTAAATATTTAATATCACCACTGTTGCAAGGAAACCAAATAAGAAGAGACGTGATTTATACACCAATAGACAAGACTTTGATGACTAACAGGAGGCCCAGAGGTGGAGCAGGAGCAAGGAGAGAGCAGGGAAGGGGGCGGAAAACCACCACACAGAAATGCAGCCTTCAATAGAACACTGTTGTCCCTTCCAGATTCCTTATCTCTCACACAATGAGTGGATTTAAAGTTTTTTTTAAAAAAAAAAAAAGAGGAGAAAAAGTGAATTCTAAATAGACTTGAAGTCGTTAGTGACAAATAGGTTCAATCAAATAGATAAATAAACAGAAAATGAAAGTAGGCAAAATGTGAAGCAACGTGTTCCGAGATAGATCTAATCCACTTCCTACCACTGGAGGGAGCACTAACCTGACTTTTTATTTTATAACCTTGAACAAGAGTTAAGGTTCAGCTGACTTGGAACTCGCTATAAATATTTTATGTCACTTTCCTACTTCTTTCTTTCATGTGTGTAAAATTGATGGCCATCAATGTGTATGGTTCTAGTTTAGTACCTCTCTCATTCTGTTGAATTAGTACAGTGTATTTAATGAATATTCATAGAATGGATTGTATTAATACAATTCATTGTATTCATATAACTCAATAACTCAACTTCCTGCCATTGAGTCAATTATGATTCATAGAGACCCTATAGACCAAGACTAAAAGGCCCTTGTGGGTTTATGAGACACTAATTCTTTTCTTTTGGGGGTTGGGTCTATAAGAGAAAGGTTTATATACAAGAGGAATGGAACATTGAGAAAGCATCCCAGTCCAGTCCAGTCCAAGGTCATAAATCCAACATTAGTCCATATGCAGTCAAAGCATCCTGGCGCTGACAGGGGCCTCCCCATGGCTCAGGGTCCATCAACAGCATCCAGTGATGGTAGAAGCATCTCAGCGCTGGCAGGGGTCTCCACGTGACTTCTCCAGCTTCAGAGGTCTGGCTCCATCAGGGTAAGGCCATGTGGTTCCTTCTCGGACTCTGACATCTTGTCTTGTCCGTAGTTCGTCTTTTAGAGAAGTGACGAGACACTAACTCTTAACAGGAATAGAAAGCCTTGTCTTTCTCCCCAGGGGCAGCTGAAGACTCCAAACTGACTTCACAGTTAGGGTCCAGTGCATAAGCACAACGCCCGCCCCCGGGCTCCACTGTGCATGGACACACTTCCCTCGATTGTCTTTCCTGGGGAACCGCTCAATGATGCCAACCGCCTTAACCGTGATGTCCAACCATCGCCAGCATCCGTCTCACAATGTTTATCCATCCCCCTGTCCAGACTTCAAAAAGAGTCGAACAAAGCCAAGACTTTCACCATTGAGTGTGTTTCATCTTCCAGAGATTTCTGCAGGAGAGCATAGAACGGAATTTAGGGGTTTCCAAGAGGGTCATCTTTATGGAAGCCACCACCATCTCTCTCTCTCCTGCAGAGCAGCCACTCTCCCAGAGGGCAGACAGACACTTCACCACTGCACAATACAGGGCTCTATTTCAAAGAAACACAGAGCTCACTGTGCCGTGACTCCTCCTATCGCCTCCCTCCCACTCCTGGCTGCTCTTCAGTGCTACGGGGTCTCTGACAGCCCCTGGGGACTCCATGTATGTACAAGAGCATGAAACACGGCCCAACCCGTACCAGCTTCACAAGAGTTGCCACGTCTGAGCCCATTGTGGTGTCCACTGTGTCAACCCATCTCTTTGAAGTCTTCCTCTTTCTTACAGACCAAACGGAAGCATCTAAAATGAAGGGATCTGTTGCCAAAGAGAGGGGTTGCTGATAGGTGGCCATGCTTGGTATTGAGACTCCAGCAACCCTGGTCAAAATAACCCAGCCCATGACCCAGCCAGCATGCTCCTCTATAGATTGGTCTGGCTATTTCAAATGAGAGTATGCATCCAGGCCACTGCCCAGTCTCCAGGCCAGGTAGGTGCTACCACATGTGTCGGGCTGTCTGGGTGCTCAAGGCCAGGCTATCTGAGAAGGAAGAGTACATGGTAGAAGAACTTCCTGAGAGATAACTCCTTCTTCTTTCATTTTCTGCACAAAGACATTCTTGTTGGAGTCTGTGCCCAAGAATGTCCTCAGGGTGGTCCAGGAGAGGGTCTCCCCACTGTGACACAGGAACACCTTGTGCCAAAAGCCAGCCCCTCAGACTGTTCTCATACCCTGAGTGAAAAAACCTAGCCCAGATAACTGTCTTTGGGCAAAAACAAGCTTATCCTATGTCCCATGGAGAACCTGGCTGCCATCCCCGCCAGCCCAGGACCAGGCGCGTGGCTGTTGGGGTCAGCAATAAGCCCAGTCTTTCCCTTACAGAAAGGCACCTGCATCTCTTCCATGAGCTCTGAAGGCAGGGTTTGGACCCTGAAGCAGGACCATATGGCTTTGGAAACGGAATGCATGGAGGCTTTGGTGTTTCTGGGAGTGAAGGGGGGGCTCAAGTGTCTCAGGGTGTGATTTGAGAATGGCAATTCCTCCGTGAACACTGGTCTCTACTTGCCTGAAGGACAGGTGGAGAGGTCAACCTGCAGGAGACAAGCAAGAATGCTGAGGGAGACCAGTATGAAGACCACCCTCGTCAGTCCCTGCATGTCCACTTGCAGAGCACTGAAGGTCCCTCACAACCCATCCACGTCAGTCAGGTCTGGGCGCCCTCAGTGAGGGCTCCCAGGATCCCTGGCAGGCACCACCCTCGCTCTGCACACAGCACAGCCTCTGAAGGAGCCCAGCTGGTCCTGAGAAGTCAGTGGTACTGGGAGTGGGGAGAGGAAGGGCTCCTGGTCAGTAGGATGGGAGGGGGACCAGCACTGGCCCATGGTGTTGGGGGGCCCTGAGCAGGCCTTTCATGCACTGAATGCTCAAGGAAATCAGACCTTTGCTGCCCACTCTGCCCAACAGAAACCCTCCTGGTGTCATTTCTTCCTGTCAATCAAAACCCAGACCCACCTTGGGGTGGTTCCCTCCCAGACCTCCTTTCCAGACACCAAGGGGCAGACACACCTTCCTGCTGAGAAAGAGCAGGGACATTCTGGCTTCTCTGAGCCAGCATTTGCCTGGGATATTTGAATGTAATTCAAAGGAAACACTCTACAGAAGAGTCTCTCTCTCTCTCTCTCTCTCTCTCTCTCTCTCTCTCTCTCTTTCTGTGCATGTCTGTCTAAAATGCACACACATATATAAATACACTGAGATAAAAGATGCATGCACATATCACATACTGACATGTACATACGCCTTATAATACACACATAGTCAAATACATAATCCACACCCCAGACACACACACACACCACACCACAGCACAGCACACATCTGTACACATACAACACAGAGATATACACACAGTATTGTGTGCACACACACCACACACACTCAACTGTATCCATAGACTCACACCAGCTGTCTCACACATACCACAGAGGAACTCTGTACACCCCCAAAGACCACACAGTATACTTGTGCACACACACAGAGGAATTCGACACACCACGTTCCACAGGTGCACCCACAGAGATGCAGAAGCATGCACACACATCGATCCTCCCACCAGAGCCAGCACATACAGGAATGTCAGATAGTAGACAGACCACACATGCACACACCACCCATGTGCAAACACGGGCACATGTACACATGCATGCATCATCTTGATGCCTCCCTGATGGTCCCAGAGCTTGGCCTTTCAAGACTAATGCTCCCACTCCAGGCCAACACAGCGCATTTGCAGAGGTTCCTGGGACACCTATCTGTGTGGCATCCTGTCTTGGGAAGGAGTCCATCCTAAACCCAGTCATAAAGAGCACATTCATCCCCAGCATCCGCCTATCTCTCCTTTCTCTGCACACTGTAGCCCCTGAAACAATCTCATGGATTTATCAACAGCCAAGCCTTCAACAATGAGGCACAACTTTCAGTGTACTTGTTGGTATGGAGGGTAGATGCGTGGTTCATATGGTTGTCATTCCAAAGCAAAAGTTTAAGCGGGACACTATTGACTGGGGGGTGGGGGTGAGGAGGAGGTTCTTGATTAAAAAGTTGGTCTATACAGAGCAACAAAATGTTCATAGAATGCAAAAATAGCATTGCGATATATTTATTTTAATTTTAAAATGCCACAGGATGTTGTTAAATTGTTAAAAAGTGGGATGTCTGGTCACTTTAGATTAGAACTGACCCAGGGCACCGTAGAAGAAAGTGCTGGTGAACTAGTTCTGTGCAGATTACAGGCAGGAAAGCCCATTGGAGGAGTTCTGCTTTGTTTATGCCTGGCTTCACCATAAGTCAGAAGGAACTCAACAGTGGTGACTTTCCTGGAGAGCGTGCTATGTGGGTTTTCCATTGTAGGGATCTAACTTTCCAGTTGCAAAATGGGAGAGCTCCTCCTCCGCTGAGTTACCATCAAGTCTTCCTCTGCGGCTAAGCTGAAAACAGAAAGAAATTGTCATGGCAAAGTTTGCTGCCATTTCTCATTGAGCGCCAACCTCAAACCAAGCCAGGGGAAGCACAGATTCAACATGGGAATTGGATCGGGGCAGAGTCTGGGAAGATCAGACAATGAGGTGGGCAAACAGGTGGGTAAAGAAGGAAAGGGATCCTGATCAAGTTCCATCAGTGCTAACAGGAGGCTTTGCTGGGTTGGTGGCTTTGGTAGACCAGATGTCTCATCCCCCTCCCACCTTCTCCCTCTACCAATTCTAGGAGGGATTTGAATGGGAATTCTTCACCCAACTCTTTGCCGAATACAAGACACTCTCGCCCCTACCCAGAGGTAACACTGGCAGGATGAACCTGTGGGTGAAGAAGTTCTCTGAAGAACAGTGGATTAAAACCTGGTGCCTTGCTTCCAGGCCTGGGAAGGACAGGACTGACAGGCTGGCCTCACTGTCCCAATGCAGGCAAACCTCATGAAATTAAATGCAGCTTCTGCAAAAGTGAAGTTGGTAACATACTCATTCTAGAGCAAGATCATTACATACAATTGACCCAATCTGCACCAATTGTCCCTAATTTCAGCTCTTACTCTCCACAACCTCATTTAGAATCACCTGAATGCTTTTGCAAGCAAGAGATTAGAGGGTCATCTACAAAATAAGCCCTGTCTTTCATCCAGTTTAAATTCTGGTATGTTAGGGATCTAGTATAGGTTGAATTGAATGCAGGCTTACAAACTCTCTGTAAACATCGTGGTTATTGTTAAGTGCCATCAATTTGGTTCCAACTTACAGAGACCCTACATATGACACAACAAACTCAGGACCCCTGCCTGGCCCTACACCATCCTGGTTAACCCCATTGTTGCAGCTACTGTGTCAATACATCCTGTCAAGGAACTTCCTCTTTTTGATCACCCCCTACACTTTACCAAACATGATATCCTTCTCTCGGGGCTTATCTCTCCTGAAAACATGTACAAAGCATGTGAGATGACGTTTCACCATCCTGACCTCTAGAGAACACTCTGGCTGTACTTTTTCCAAGACATATTTGTTGGCTTTTTGGCATTCTGTGGGACTTTCGATATTCTTCTCCAGCACCACAACTCAAATGCACTCGTTTTTCTTCTGCCTCCTTATTCCATGTCCACCTTTCACAGGCATGTGAGGCAGTTGAACACACCATGACTTGGGTACTTTCATCCTCAAAGCAATAACTTTGCTTTTCAACACTTTCATGAGAGCGTGGGCAGCAGCAAGGTGTTGTCTGAGCTCTTGACTTCTGCTCCCATGAGTACTGAGGGTGGATCCAGACAAGGTAAAATCTTTACCAGCGTCCACCTTTTCTCCATTTATCATGATGGAACTTATTGTACAGTGTGAGGATTTTTGTTGGCTTGACTTTGAGTTGTAGTCCATATTGACGGCTGCAATCCTTAATCTTCATCAGCAAGTTTTTAAGTCCTCCTCAAGTTCTTCAAACAAGGTTGTCACTTGCATCGTGCAGCTTGTTAAGAAGTCTTCCTCTGATCCCGATGCCACATTCTTCTTCATAGACAGCTTCTCTGATGATTCTTCAGCAGACAGAGAGAATGATATGGTGACAGAACACAACTCTGACCCACACCCTTTCTGAGTCTTGAACCAGGCACTCTTCCCTTGTTCTGTCCCCCTAACTTTTGATACATGTGCACATTCTACCAGAGCACAATGAAGTGTCCTGGAATTCCTATTCTTCTCAAGGCTCTCCATAGTGTGGTGTGATACACACAGTTGAATGCCTTGGAAGAGTCAATAAAACACATGTAAACGTCTTTCTGGTACTTGTTGCTTTCAGCCACCATCTGTCTGACATGAGCAATGATATCTCTTGTTCCTTGTCATCTTCTGGATCCAGCCAGAGCCTCGGGAAGCTCCCTGTCAGTGTCCTCCTCTAACTCTTATTGGATCATCTTCAGCAAAATTTCATTTGCATATGATATGGCTCCATTATTTGGATATTCTGCTGGGCCACCTTTCCTTAGAACGGGAGCAAATATGGATCTCTTTTAGTCAGTTGGTCACGTGGCTGTCTCCCAAGTTTTCTAGCATAACAAGTGAATGCTTCCAAAGCTTCATCAATTTGCTGAGCCATTTCAGCTGCTATTTCACCAATCCCTGACAGTTTATTTTCAACCCTGATGGTGTAGTGGTTACATATTAGCCTGCTTGCTATCTGCAAGGTGAGCAGTTTGAAACCCCCAGGTGCTCCACTAGAGAAAGACAGGACTTTCTATTCTTGCAAAGAGTTACAGCCTCAGAAACCCTAAGAGAAGTGTCTATGAATTGGCACCAAATACATGGCAGTGAGTTTGTTTGCTTTGTTTTGTTTGTGCTGGCACTTTGAGTGAAGCTTGGCCTTCTCCCTTGGGTACTATTGGTTCATAATGATATGTTAAATCTTGCACTCTCCTGAAATGTAGGAATGTCAACTAGTTTGGTTTGTTTGTTTGTTACAATGACTCGATTCCTTTCATCTTCTTGTTATGCTTTCTGCATCATTCAACATTTTACTCATGAAATTTTTCAATATTGCAATTCTATGCATTCATCTTTTAAAAAGAACATTTCAAAATGTATCTGGAAATGCAAGGCTGTCTGTGGTAGGATAATATCTATCCACAGCCAAGAAAATCCAATGAGGGCAACTATTATTCAAATTTATGGACCAACCGCTTAAGTTAGTCATGAAGAATCTGACTGATGTCTTCAGTCTAGAATAGATCAAAAATACGAACAAGATGCATTGATAATTATTGACAATTGGAATGTGAAAGTTGGAAACAAAGAAAAAGGATCAGTAGCTAGAAAATGTGGCCTGGTGGTAGAAAGGAAGGTGGGGGTTGCATGATAATATTAAGACTTCATCTCAAATGTATTTTTTCAACAACACAAATGGTGACTGAACACATGGACTTCTCCAGAAATCAAATTCACTATATCTGTGGGAAGAGACAGCTATAGTGAATTGTTCATATGTTCATCTGCAAACCCATGTTGAAGTTAGAAAAAATGAAAGAAAATACGAGAGCCAAACTACAACTTTGAGTATACCTCAGATGAATTCCAAGAAGATATCAAGAAAAGATTTGATGCATTGAACACAAATGACAGAAAACTTAATGAGCTTAACGTGGGATGATATAAAGAACATTCTAAGTGAAGAAATCAAAAGGTCATTTGCAAGATAGGAAAGAAAGAGCACAAGGAGGAATTGCATTAAGTGATGATACTTTGAGAGAATTGCAATGAATGAGAAGAAGCAAATTATGTGTGGTTTATTGACTGTAAAACTGATTTGCTGCTTTGTTAGTCTTTACCCAATTCATAGTATAAAATTTTAAAAGAAAAGGAAGTTTTAAAGGAGATCTTGAGTCAGATTTGCTACATAAGGTGAGTTGTTTGACTTATTGACTGCTGCATCCTCGAGCATTGACTGGATCCAAGCAAAACAAACCCTTAAACAGCTTTAATCTTCTCTTCTTCACTCAGGATGTTGACTATAGAGCTACTTGTGAGGATTTGCGTCTTCTTTACATTAAGTTGTAATACATATTGAAGGCTGCAGTCCTGGCTCTTCATCAGTAAGTGCTTCAAGCCCTCCTCCATTTCAGCAGGCAAGATTGTGTCAAAGATGGTTAGTAGACCTTTCTAGAATGCTGATGTCACATTTCCCATATGATGCAAATCTTGGATCAAATTTGCTCAGCATGCAGATTGAATAAGTATGGTGAAAGGATATAAGCATGTCACTTACATTTTCTGATTTTAAACCATGCAGCATTCCTGTAACATGTTCCTGTGACTCTCTCTTGGGTTATGCACATAGCATGATAAACTGTTCTGAAATTCCTTTCTTATCATTGCTACTCATAATGTGTAATGACCCACACAGTCAAATATCTTTCAGCCAAGAATCGTCTGGTGTCAGCAGTGATAGCTCTCATCCCACATCCTCTTTTGATAGAGTTTCTGGAAGCTCTTAGTTGATATACTGTGGTACCGTTTTGAATTCTCAGTATGTCTGGAATGGGTATAGTAGACTGAGGTGATAAACTGGAAGTGACAGGGAGTGTGTTAGTCTGGGTAGACTAGTGAGAAACAAATCCAGGGACACTCATATGTGTGTAAGAGAGAACTTTATATCAGAGTAACTGTACATTAAGAAAACATCTGACCCATGTCCAGTTCAAGTCCATAAATCTGATATTAGCCCATGTGTCCAACACATGGGAATTTAGTAGACCTTTCTTTAAGTCTCTAAATTCCTTTTTAGACTCATGCAGCACATACAGTGATGCAGAATGCAGGAAGATCACAGGCCAAAGGGGTGGAAAGTCTTGTGGATCCAGTGGCAATGGAAGCATCTCAGTGCTGGTGTGGGTCCCCACATGACACCTCCAGCTCCAGGGCTCTGGCTCTATCAGCACAGCTCCATGTGATTTGGCAACAGAAATGTCTCCCAGCGAGTGAGTAGAGGATGTGTGTGGGTTCCATCTCCTGTAAGCTAATTATCTCCTCATGTCTCCAAAGTGATGTCATCTGGCTGCAACCTGACTGACACGCTAGACTCCACCCCTTCCCAAATTAACATGAGATTATATAACTACCACTGACCCCCCTTTGTTGCCTTGGCAATTTCACACAACTCTTTTGCCATACATAATTTTTAACAAAACAATAATAAAATCATATCTGTACATAATAGGATAAAACGAAAATATATGAAAGTCAATATGTGCCAAAGCCTCATTTAAACATAATATCTTATAAGTGAACAACACAACAGTACTTTATGTCTAAAAATTGCAGTTAAGTAACACACCTTAATCCTATGAGTAAATTCTCACACCTATGAAAGTTTGTAAGCCAACCACTTCATGCCTTTATCCTCCCAATTTGGGGTACCCAATTTCTATACTGCCCAGTTACATCAACCCCGTGCTCTGACAAGAAAATCATATTTTTTGATGTGAAGAATCTTCATTCCAGTTGGAAACTTGTGAAGCCCACATCCCTAAACAAAATCAAATCAGGACAGGCCATTCATAAAGTCAGCAGCAATATGTACCAGTTCACAAGCTCAAAAATCTTCTCTTCATTTGGTTGGGTTCTGGTCAACTCAGTGTGGACTGCCTCACTTAGCCTCACCAGGGTGCCCATGCATTTCCTTGCCTTTAGACCATGGCCCCATCACAAGTTCTCAACAACCGCAGCTCCTGTGGGCTAGTCATGACATAGGTTTAGGTTCCACACAACTCTGCAAACCTCAGACCAGCCAACCCATTCTCATCTCCTCTTCTAGTTCCTATAAACCAGGTCCGTGGGTGTCAGTGGCCAGACTCAACCCTTCTCTTGATTGCCATGTTTCTCTCACAAGAGGATCCAGGTAGTCACCTAGCAGGCATTTCAGCCTGTCTACCCACAGGTTCTCTTTAATGTTAAGCCCTAGAGAGAAGAGTTTCTTCATGGTTCCAGATTTTTCTAGCCTCAAGCACAAACCACTAGTTCAAAATTTTAAAATCCATAGAGCTACTTTTTTCCTCCTTCAATCTGTCGACAGCCCCTAGACAAGTCTCTTTACCATCCAATGTCCTATGCAATCAAGACACTAGATGGGACTTAGTCTTTCAAAGCCTTCTTTGCAGGTGTCTGAGCCCAGTGATGCAGTCAATGTGTCAACTCATCTCTTTGAGTGCCTTCTTCTTTTTTGCTGGTTCCCCATCCCACTTCACCAAACATGATGTCCTTTTCCAGGGACTGGACTCTACTAGCAATATGTCCAAAGTATGTAAGATGGTATCTTGCCATATTTGCCTTTTGGGAGCACTCTGGCAGTACTTCTTTCAAGGAAAGGGTCAGTGAAAAAGAGAAATAACCTTGATGAGATAGATGAATGCAGTGGCTACGACAATGGGTTCAAACATAATTATCATTGTGATCCTAACCCAGGACCAGGCGTTGTTTCTTCCCATTCTAGATGGCATTGTCTAGGCTTGGGACTAATTTGGAGGCACCTAACATTA
Source organism: Nesogale talazaci (assembly GCA_004026705.1). Lineage (NCBI taxonomy): Eukaryota > Metazoa > Chordata > Mammalia > Afrosoricida > Tenrecidae > Nesogale > Nesogale talazaci. The sequence goes on from PVJH01006055.1 coordinate 12,892, forward strand.
ATAACAACACTTGACTCATTACTCTTAATCTTTACCCTGAGGCAGAATGGAGGGGGGGGGGGCGGCAATTGAGCATGGAAACACTAATGTTCACAGTTTAAACTCTGGATAGACTGAATTCCTATCCTTTTTACCTGTATGTGCATGACACTCTGCCCAGTGTAGCCAACTTGGTCTAAATGTAAAAGCCTCTATAACCACATAGAAAATAAGTAAGTCCAGAAGGAGGTGGAGCTCTAATAAGCAGTCCTGAAGAGTGAGTGGAGAGTGAGCTGGCACAAGGGTGGGGGAGAAGAGCCTTCTCATGCTGTCTCTGCTGCCTACATCCATTCACTGCACAGAGTTCTCTTGAGTGATAAAGGGAAAAAGCAAAAGAGTGAGGTATCTTTAATCTCAGACATTGTTGGATTTTAAGGACTCGGGATTCTTCAATGCACGTTTCTTTGTTTTGTTTTGAATTCTTTCTTGGGCAAGAGGAAATGATGCTTGTCATACTGATTTGTCCCAGCGGACCACACAAGAGATGTAGGCTTCATTAATTAGTACAATGCAAATGTCAGCGGATCATGCTTGAGAATCAGGAAGCTGCTTGGTGTCTGTGGTGATCTGTAAGCCAACATTGTGTGCCTGTCACTGAGCCAATTCACAAGTGAACTCGGATTCCCCTGCTGCTTCTAAGACTTCTCTTGCCTTCTCCGGGTTAAGGTTAAGCGCAGTGATGCAAATTACCCTACTGGGTTTTAATTAAAGCTCTGTCCTCACTTTCTCTTGAGCTTCTCTATCAGAGACACTTCCCCCACCCCACTCCTCTCCCACACTATCCCTCTCCTGGTTCTCTTAACTCCCTTCTCATGGGCCCTGAGGGGGGGAGAACTGACAATAACGAAGCCCCAGGAACTGGTTCAAAGCTGCACTTGAAAAATTTTAAATTAAGCCCCTGAGGTTTTAAGAGTGGTAATTAGAACACATAGTTAGAAGTGAACTAACATAACCCCATAGGCTCACTGACAAGTGCCTGTGTGCACAAGTCTGCAGGGCTCTGGGCAGGAAGGGCTGACAGGGACTGCTCATTCCAACCATGGACAGTCCTCCCCCAGAATGGACAATGTCCTTTTTGAGCCTATTGCACAGTGTTCCAAACACTCTTGTATTTGGACAATTAGCACACATTAAAATTGGAATATTAGCATCCATGCTTTGATGAACATGTATAGGGATAAGAGTGTTGACTCTTGATTATGTATTTTTCTATGTCTTCCAGGAAAAGAAACCCAGGAATGTTGAAACTATAGAGACAATAGCTAGATTAAAGGCTCCCAGGGGGGTCTCTAAGGAGGACGAGAAGCAAGAAAATGTTTTGAGACTGATTGTGGTAGTGATCATACCACACTCCTTGGTATGAATGCACTATTGAATGGTATGACGTCTTAATAAAATGGCTTGAAAAAATTACAGCCTAAAGGATAGGGTGTTAATTGTTGGAAATTAATTCATAAATAGGAATATGACACAAGAAAAATGGGGAGGGAAAAGATAAGACAGAATCAATGAATATAAATGTGCTCTTTGGAAAGGAAATGAAATTAAATAATTAAACAACCAGTCAAGCTTGCCAAGCTTAAAAAAGAGAAGATGTAAGTTAACCCTTTTATGAGTGAAAGATCATTAATGAGCTTCTGTGTAGCCATAAATCCAAGAATAGGAACTTGGATGAAACAACTTGTTCCTTGCCAAACACAACCTAGCAGAACTCACTAAAGAAGAAACAGATAGCCTGCATAGTCCGTGTTAAAGAAATTGGATCTGTGATTAAAAACCTTCCCAGAAAAATATCCACCACAGCATTCTATCAAACATTTATGATGTGCAAACAAAGCTATACAAAATTTTCCATAAAATAAAAGAGGAAACTGCATGTTATTTTATGAATCTAGCCTTACCTGATATTGAAAGCAAAAGTATTTTGAGAAAATTATAGATCAAGTGTAGTAGTTACATAACCTGATGTCAATTTGGGACTTGAAAGGATTAAGAGGCTCTTAAACAGATCACAGCCAATGAGACCTTTGTGTGGGCATGGAATTCTGGAAATTCCTGTTTTTCCTGCATGGAGGTGGGAAACACTCTCTCTTCTCGCTCTCCCTCTCGCTCTCGCTCTCCCTCTCTCTCCCGCTCTCTCTGCCTCCTTATTTTCTTGGAGACTTTCCACTGACAAGGCTGACTCCCTGTGAGACATCCCTGAGAAGAAGTCCCATGGACCTACCCTGATGCAGCCAGGACCCTGGAGAAGTCACATGGAGATGTCTACCAGTACTGAAATGCTTACAATGCCACTGGATCTACAAGACGTGCCACCCACTGACCTGTGATCTTCCTGCATTCGGCATCATTGAATGTGTTTCATGAGTCTGAAGAGGACTTTATAGATTGGTGTCAGACATAAGGGTTAATATCAGACTTATAGATTTGATTTGAACTGTGCTGGGATGATTTCTCAATATTCATCTGCTTTTGTATATAGACCTCTTTCTTATTCACATATGTGTCTCCCTGGATTTGTTTCTCTAGTCTACCCAAACTAACACATCAAGTAAGAAGCCCTAGTGGCACAACAGGTAAACAATTTGTCACTAACCAAAAAGTCAGTTGTTTAAACCCATGCAGTGTCTCTTTAGTAATCTGCTCCCATAAAGATAACAGACTAGAAAACTATAAGGTAGTTCTACCCAACAGCACAGACTAAAAACATTCTTCAGAAACATAGATATAAATATCCTCAGTAAAACACCAATAACTGCTGTTCAACAGTCATGATCAACTGAGACTTACCTTAGATCATGCAAGGTGGCCAACCATGTAAAAGCTCATCAAATACATTGACCACATTGTGAGACAAAATAACCTTTTGAAGCATGCTCATATGAAGAGAAGGAAACCCAACAAAAGTTTTCATTCAAAACAAATGCTCCCCAAAGCTATTAATAACAGAGCACACTCTCAAGCCAAGGGAAACTATCTAAAAATAACTACTAACAATCTATCCAGTGGGGGATCTCTGAACCTTTTGCTGCTAAGATGGGGGGCAAGGGACTTATGTGATACCGTACTGAAAGAATCCTACTTAGAAAAACCGGTCAAAAATTGAAATATGAGATATCGCCTTTTGTATGGAAGAAACAAAATAAAGTCTCTTTGTATGTGAAATGAGTACATTTGGAAAACCCCAAAGAGTCCACAAGAAAGTTATTAGTGAGTTATTGGTTGTAACTTCAACATACAAAATCAATCATGTACTTTATATATTCTAACATATTTTAAGTGGCACTATAAGGCACCAAAATATGGAATTATTTGTTATAAATTTAATATATATACTATAACCCATATATTAAAAATTCTACAACACTGATTAAAATAAGATCAGACTTGAATAAAAGATATATCTTTCTCATTGGGTCTCCACTCCATCTCCCACTCCCATTCATCTTGAGTATGGTTTTGTTCTAGGTCTTAGATACCTGATCACATCAACACCTCATGACCACACAGGCTGGTGAACTTCTTCCATATGGGCTTTGTTGCTTCTCAGCTAGATGGTCGCTTATGTATCTTCCATGCTTTAAGACCCCAGATGCTATACCTTTTGATAGCCTTCTTCACATTTGTTTATGCACCCATTTTGTCTTTAGAGATTGTGTCAGGAATGTGAACATTCCGGATTGTTAAAAGAAAATGTTCTTATGTTGAGGAAATATTTGAGTCAAGATCTAATGTCCATCTGCAAACTTAATTCTTAACATATAGATATGAGTACATAGTTCTAGTCCCTTATCATTTATATATATATATATATTTATTTATTTATTTACATATGTACATGCCAGTAGGAATAAGGGGTACTGGGGGTAAAGGGGAAAATAAATCACAATGATCGATCTAGAACTCCCTCCCAGGGGGATGAATAAAGGAAAAGTGGGTGAGGGGCAACAGAGGTATGAAATATGGAAATAATAATCTATAGTTTTTCAAGGGTTTTTGAGGGAGGATAGGTAGGGCAAGGAGGAGGAAGAAATGGGAAACTGATATAAGGGGTTGAAATAGGAAGAGAATACTTTGAAAATATGATGGTTGCATATGTGCAAAGGTGCTTGACACACTGGATGAATGAATGGATTGTGATAAGAGATGTAAAATCCCTCAATAAAAGTTTTTTTTTTTAAAAAGAGTCCCCATCTTTTGAGGGGGGAGTGCAGAGTGGAGACCCAAAGCCTATCTGTAAACAACTGGACATCCCCATCCAGAAGGATCATAAGAAATTGATGAGCCAGTCAGGGAGTAGTATAGCACCGAAGAAACACATAATTTTCCTCTAGTTTTTTTTAATGCTTTCCATGACCTGCCTATCATGATCCCAATTCTGCCTAATAAATCCAGCTAGATCAGAACCTGTACATGGGTACAGATAAGAGCTGGAAATCCAGAACAGATAGACCCCTCAGGACCACTAATGAGAGTAGCAATATCAAGAAGGGAAGAGGAAGATGGGGAGGAGAAAGGTAGAATCAAGCACAATGATTTATAGATAACCCCCTCCCAGAAAAAGTGGGTGAAGGGAGACAGTGGACTGTGTAAGACATGAAAAAATAATAATTATAAATCATCAAGGGATAAGGAGGGCAGGAAGGGTGGATGGCGAGGGAGGAGGAGAAATGAGCTGATACCAAGGACCCAAGTATAAAGAAAATGTTTTGACAATGATGATGGCAACATATGTGCAAATGTGTTTGACACAATGGGTGGGTGTATGGATTGTGATAAAAGCTGTAAGAGTCCCCAATAAAAATGATTTTTTAAAAGAATCTCCTTTTTCAATACCCCTCCACTGTACCAAGCATGATGCCCTTCTGGGACTGGTCTCTCCTGACAATATATCCAAAGCATGTGAGACAATGTCTTACCCTTTCTGTCTCTAAGGAGAACTCTGGCTTTACTTCACCCAAGACAGGTTGGTTTGCCCATGGTGTTTTCAATATTCCTCTACAGCACCACAGTTCAAATGTATCAATTGTTCTTTGGTCTTCTTTATTCATTGTTCAACTTTCACATGCATATGACCGAACCATGGTTTGGGTTAGGGGCATGTTAGTCTTTAAAGTAACATCCTTGACTTACAATACTCTAAAGTCTGGTGTAGCAGATTTACCTAATGCAACTCATCTATTAATCTCTTGACTGCAATTTCCATGAGCTTTGATTGTGAATCCAGGCAAGACAAGATTCTTGACAACTTCACCTCTCCTCCATTTATATTTATCGTGAGATGTACCCTAACGGTCCAGTGAAATTAGTCAGTCACAAAAGAACAAACATTGTGTGACACCATGTGTTAGTCTGAGATGACTGGAGAAACAAATCCAGAGTTACTCCTATTTGTATAAGAGAGTTTTATATCAAAGAGTAATTTTGGGCTGAGCCCTGGTGGTGTAGTGGTTGTGTGCAGGACTGCGGCCCACAGGGCTGGCAGTTCAAATCCAGCAGCAGCTCTTCAGGAGCAAGGCTGGGCCTCCTGCTCTCACCAGGGCAGTGATGCCCCCCCCAAAAAATTACTCTTTCTTTTGGCATCATTGGCCCCTGGTGGGAGTAGGAGGCCCAGCCTTGCTCCTGGAGAGCTGCTGCTGGATTTGAATTGTCAGCCCTGTGGACCGCCATCCCGCACACAACCACTGTGCCTCCAGGGTTCAGTGCCAAGAAAATTTTATATTTTAAAAAATCCCAACATCATCCAGATCAAGTCCATAAGTCTGATATTTGCCCATATGATACTAGTATGATACTATGATACTAGTCCATAAAACATTCTTCAGACTCTCGCAGTCACATGAAATGATGAAGAATGCAGATCTCAGGTCAGTGAGTGCAAAGTTTTGTGGATCCAATGGCAGTGAACGCATCAGAGGAGCTCTTGCTGCCACCAGTGTGGCTCTATGTGCCTTGTCAATAAGAAGGTGAAGCTGAGAGAGAATGTGTGGCCTTCCTCCAGGGAGAAAGAGAGGAAATCCCTAGTATCCTCATGAGCAGGTCACACACACCAGGAGGCATCATCAGATTGTTGTCTGATTGACAGGCTAAACTCCACCCCTGCACTCTATTTATCAATAGACATGAGTTATGTAACTACTACAGACCACTACTGCAATGTCATGAAAATGTTTTCCAACTGAAAAAATATCTATACTAACAATCACATTCAAACTATAAGACATACTCTTTGATGGTTCCAAAGCATGGGTGGGGAAAGGAGAAAATGTCACTGACTCATAGGTAAGCAAATATTAACTTGGGAGAAGGGAAATGCAATATGCAATATGAGGAAAATTGACCCCAAAAAAACCCCTCAACAACAAACAAGTGATGGAATCAGAGTAGGATTCTGGGAGATTTATAAGAGTTAAAGGCAACAGAGGTGAATACTATTATTTACACAATTCTGAGTCAGAATCAACTTGATGACAGTCGACCCCCGTCCCCTTTTTGGGCATATGCTATGAATAAATGCATAGATAGACATGTAGTCTGAACAGGTATAGGCATGAGAGTAGGAATATACTCATGATGATACAAAGGTTTGATTTAGAATATTTATATATGCATATTTGCTTTTTCTGCAAATATATCCTTGAATAAGACAGAGAACACATGGAGCAAACTTGTGAAATTTTCTCAGAAATACCCAAATTCCCTAAGGGGATGAATCACTAAGCCTAGAGGATCAGAACAATAATTTCATAGGACACCAAGGTTAATTGGTAGAACACAGTTAACAAACACAATGTTCTACATCATTGGTTGGTGAATAGTGACCAAAGCTCTTGAGTAGCCATATAAGGTAAAATTATTGGTTTCTTCCTGTACAGAGAGAAAAGTGATAAAAATATGAAAACATGTAGAAAGAGCCCAATGCACTAATAGACACCATAAATATCAGTCTCCACATCTCTGAGACCAGAAGAACTAGACAGTGCCCAACTACCACTACCAACTCTCTGAAAGGGATCACATTTGAAGGTCCTGGACAAAATGGAAGAAAAATTTGAAAACAAGCTCAAAATTTAAAAAAGATCCGGTATTGTGGTCAGATAGAAACTGGTGGAATCCATAAAACTGTGTACCTTATTCACCCTTCAGATCTGGAAATGAACTCAACCAGTGACTCGATTTTCAATCAAATAATGTAATGAGGAACAATGAGACTTAGAATAATTAACCATTTGAGATAAAAGGTGTGTTAGTCTGGGTTGACTACAGAAGCAAATTCATAGACATGCATATGTTTATAAGAGAGAGCTTTATATACAAGAGCAAATATATACTGAGAAAACATCTTAGCCCTGTCCAGATCAAGTCCATAAGTCTGATATTAGCCCATATGTCCAATACTAACCTATAAATTCCTCTTCAGACTCATCCAACACATGCAAGGATGCTAAACGCAGAAAGATCACAAGCCAGTGAGTGGTAAGTCTTGTGGATCCAGTGGCAGTGAACGCATCTCTACACTGGTAGGAGTCTCCACGTGACTCCTCCAGCTGCAGGACTCTGGTTCCATCAGCATAGCTCAACATGTCTTCTCCACAGGAAGTTGAATCAGAGGGTCTCTATGTATCTGGTCTGCAGTGAGCCATTTATCTCCCTGGCACTGCAACTTAAGTCATCAAGCTGCGACCAGATTGACAGGCTAAAGCCCACCCCTTCACAAATTGACAGGAGATCATGTAACTGCCACAAAAAGGTAGATTTTACTCAAGAGCAAAGTTCAAAGAGTTAGAGAAGTATGGGTGGAGACAGGAAACAGGTGGGGAGTGGTACACGTGAAGGATCTGTGTCTGTGAGGAGAGTACAAGGGATTTGTTGAAGCAAATTTGTATGAGTGGGTTAAAGTAAAATCATGACCTGCTCTGTGAACCTTTACCTAATGTAAAACAAAAGATCAATAAAAATATGTTTAATGTAGCTGTTGTCAGGAAGAAAACATCAAAGAATTTAAATTACCAAGAGATGGGGGGAACCTGCCCTCCATAACTGGTGACCTCTCAAGGACCTTCTATTTACACAAGAGATGGTCATATGCAGTTCCTCCCTGGAGCACTTCCTCTAGGTTTCACTAAAAGGACAGTTAGAGTTACAACAGACAGACATCTTTAAGAATCAAGAGAGAAAGTCACATTGGTGAGGACAAGAACAAAATTTTAGATTTTGGAAAACAGACAGATGAACACCAAGCCTAGCAGAAACCTACTTGCATGATCATAAAGTTCAGTTTCACACCAAAGACAACTAAAAAGACTTGGGATCCCCGCAGTCAATGATCTTTCCTGACTCCACTACACAGAAGAAGGGAGAAAAAGAACTAAAGGAAATCTATTCAGGAACACCATCCAAATATCCAAGAACCACAGTGCAGGAGACCCCTTCCCATCCCACCCTCAGATCCCTGTCCAAGGGAAATTCCGAGTGTGTAGGCAGCCAAGTTCATGCCCTTTGGGCTACAGACATGGTGCATTGCTTTCTGAGTCAATTAACAAAGACAACAGATGAATCATACAGAAACTGATATCCAGAATCCCCCAATGAAGTACATACGTCGACTCCCAAGTGCTGACGTCCAGCCATCCACAAGTCCGTTTATACTTAATTATCATGAATGTTCTCAACTCACTCATTCTGATGCACAAAAAGTCGAGAAATGCCATGATTGTTAAAAATCATTTTACTGGGGATGCATACAACTCTTATCACAATGCATGCATCCATCCATTGTATGTCAAGTGCATTTGTACATTTGTTTCCCTCATCAATCTCAAAACATTTGCTTTCAATTTTAGCCTTTTTTATCACCTCCTCATTTTCCCGCACCCGCTATAGTATACAGTAATTTTATCCCTCTGCCCCTTTTGCAATTTTTTTAAACCTACTTTAGTGGACGCATGTTGTACTTGTCCTTTTGTATTTGGCTTACTTCACTTAGCATGATTTCCTCCTGTCCTTTCCAGGCATTTCTTTCCTCCAGTTCTTTATGTGTTCATCACTGCTTTTCAGCATTGCATAGTATGCCATTGTATGTGTGCATCACAATTTTTAATCCAATCATCTGTTGATGGAAATTTGGGTTATTGGGTAAGGAAAAGAAACATCAAAGGGTCATGGGGGTAGGAAGCAGTCTTTCCATTTAGAAGTTCAAGAACCACATGATCGTTTGCATAATTGGCATTTGACACATTTGAACACTCACACTTGATAGAAACACTTAGCAAAATAAGAAGAGAAGTCCCTCAATATAGTTCAGGACATGCCCTGGTGATGTAGTGGGTTACTTGTTCAACTGCTAAACAACCAGCTCCCCCAAGAAAGATAGGTGAGACTTTCCACTCTCTTAAAGATTGACCATCTGAGAAAGCCAGAGAAGCAGTTCTCTACCCTATAGGGCTTCTATGAGCTGGAATCAACTCAGTAGCAATGAATTGAGACAAAGAAAACCAGCAGCCAGCTGGTTGCTCTTTGTGGAGAGAAACTAAAAGTACCCTCCTTTCATAAAGGATTCCCTTTATCACTATTAGTATTTAATGTTTGTATTTAATATTGGAAGTTTTAGCCAGATCAAGAAGGCAAAAAAAGGAACATAAAAGACATTTGGCTTGGGGTAGAAGTAAAAATTTCTCTATTTGCAGATGACATGAAAAATCCCAGTTGCAACAAGAAAATTTCTTCAATGAATAGAAGGAATTGAAGACGTGATAAGGTTAAAGATCACCCTACAAATATCAGTCAAATTCCTCCTATCTGTTTCCAGACTTATTTAGCCTATTTCTCTTTTTGAGAAAAAAATTACTCTGAACCCCCTGGCAATTCAAAACATATCTGCTATACCCCAAATTTTAGGATAAAATGTAGGGATCTTGTTTTTCAAGCCCCCTCTCCCCACACCTGCCAATCACTCCAGTGTCCTCCAGGGGATGGTTTCACTCACCCTCTACTCCACACTAACAAAAACAGCTCAGAAAAGAAAATCAGGAAATTATACCATTTACAATAGTCACTGCAAAGATTAAATACCTGGGAATAGTTCTAACCAGGGAAATAGAAGAACTATATGAAGAGAGCTACAAAATACTACTATGAGAAGCAAAAATCACCTGCATAAATGCAAGAATATAACTTATTCACACATAGGAAGACTTAACATTGTGAAAATGTCAACATGACCCAAAGTGACATAATGCAATCCTGGCCCGGATGCCACCTTAATTTTTTAAAGAGAAAAAAATGAATCTCCAACCTTATATGAAAAGTAGAGATCCTGAATAAGCTTAGCAGTATCAAAAGACAAGATAGAAAGTCTCACAATCTCTGATCCCCAAACAGACCCAGTGGTCCAACAATCTAGAACTGGTGAAATGGCAGACACATAGAACAATGGAGCAGACCTTAAAACTCAGGAGCAAATCTATCCACGATGGAAAGCGGGCCTTTGACAAAGGGTTAAAACTCATTACATGGGGTTGAGTTATTCTCTCTAATAGCTGGTGCTTGAAAAACTCAAAATTCACCTAATAGAAAAATGAAACAATCTATATCTCTCACCATATATATTATCTAACTCAAGATAGATGAAAGACTTAAATGCATGTGGTAGTTACATCATTTCATGTCAACTTGATAAATAGGACATAGGGTAGACTCTAGCCTGGTCACAACCTGATTGGTGCCTCCTTGTGGGCATGAGGATTCTGGGAGTTTTCCTCTCTTCCTCTCTGGAGGCAGGGCACACACTGTCTCGGCTAAACATTCTTGTTGACAAACCACATGGAGTCACAGTGATGGCAGTCAGAGCCCTGGAGCCATTGGCCCCACAGGACTTTCCACCCACCGGCCTGTGATCTTCCTGCATTTGGCATCATTGTATATGCTGTATGAGTCTGAAGAGGAAGTCATGGGTTAATATTTGACATATGGGCTAAAATTGAACATACATATTTCATCTGGACTAGGCTAGAATGTTTTATTTTTTTAATGTTTTCTTAATAAACAATCACTCTTTGATATAAAACTCTCTCTTACACACCTATAAATGTCCCTAGATTTGTTTCTGTAGTCAATCTGGACTAGCACATTGTAAAACCTGAAACTGTAAAGATAATCAAAGAAAAATAGATGCCAAAACTAGGGGCCCTAACCCATGACATGGACACACTATAAATGCATAAACAGCAGAAAACAAACCACATTCCTGGGGCCTCCTAAAATTAGGTTTGATACACAACAAAAGGGTGAAAAGGGAACCTACAGAGAGGAGCAATGTTGGCCAAAGGGATAATCAATCTCACAAATGTTTTGAAAACGTCAATACCTCTGCAACAAAAACACAAACAGTCAGTTAATTTTTTCAGTGGGTAGAGGACGTGAATGATACTTCATTGAAGAACACATCCAGGAGTCTAATAAACACATGAAGAAATCGATTCATTAAATGAATCAATGTTGTTGTCAGGTCCCATTGTGTCTGTTCTCACCCAAAGCCCAACAGATTGAAACACTGCCCGTCCTGTGGCATCCTCACCATTCTTCCTGTGCCTGAGCCCATTGTTGCTGCCGCTGTGTCAGTACATCCCATCAAAAAATTTGCTCTTTTTTGCTGCAAACATGATGTCCTTCTCCAGAGACTGTTCTTTCCTGATCAATTGTCCAAAATACATAAGAAATCTTGCCATCCTTGACCCCGTGGGGTGCTCTGGCCATACTTCTAATCCAGGTCAGTATGTCCTTTTAGCAGCCACGATGTTGTCAATATTCTTTTCCAGCACCACACTTCAAATGCATCGATTCTTCCTTGGTCTTCCTTATTCCACTTTCTTTATTCTGTATACCCAACTTTCACATTTACCTGAGGCCATTGAAAATGCCAGGGCTTGAGTCAGGTTCACCTGAGTCCTCAAATTAAATTACCATCCTAGCTTCTCAATATTCAAAAGAGATCTTATGCAGCAGATTTGCCTCATGTGACTCATCTTTCCATCCCTTGACTGCCGCTTCCATGAGCATTGATTATGCACAAACCTTGACAATTTCAACCTTTTCTCCATTATCATGATGTTGCCTATTGGTCCAAATGTGAGAGCACTTTGGTCTTCCTTCCTCCACCCTGAAGGCTGCAATCCTTGATCTTTGTCAACAAGGACCTCAAGTCCTCCTCACTTTCATCATGCCAGGTTGGGTCTTCTGTCTACTACAGGTTGTGAATATTATCAATAAGTTAGTAATCTGGCTGTATCACTTCCAAAACTGATTTGTTTGTACTTCTAGCAGTACATAGTATATTCAGTATTTTTGTCAACACCATCATTCAAATAAATTAATTCTACAGTCTCCCTTACTCATAGTCCAGTTTTCAAATGCATATGAAATGATTGAAATACCATGGTTTGAGTCAGGGACACCTTACCTTAATCTTTAATGTGACATTTTCATTCCGTCTCACCTTAAAGAGGTTGTTTGTAGCATATGTGCTCACTGCAATAAGTCCTTTTAGTTCTTCACTGATTTTTTTTCTATGAGTATTGATTGTGAATGCAAAATCTTTGATAACTGTGCTCTTTCAACATTTATCATGATGTTGTTTACTGGTCAAGCTTTAATGGACTTTTGTCTTTGGTTACATAGAAGACTAATGCATACTGAAATCTGAAGTCTTTGATCATCTTTAATAACTATTTCAAGCCCTTCACTTTCAACAAGCAAAGACTTGTCATCTGAATACCATGGGTATTCAGGTATCAGCCTTCCTCCAATCCTGAGACCACATTCTATCTGACCCTTTGCTCAGCATATAGATTGAGAAAGTCTGACCAAAGAATACAAATGATAGGAAGGCCTAGATGGTTCTTCATACACCTTGGAACTATCCAATGAAATCCGAGGGCAGAATTTTCCCAGGGTGGAAGTTGAGCATGTAGGAAGGTCAGGAAAGAAAGATGAAGAGAAATAATAAGCACAAGGAAGAAGTGGGAATCCTGATGGTACCCTGTGTGAAGGTCACAAAACAGACTGTGTCAGAGTAGCTGGATGGAAAATCAAATTGCTCCATAAGTAATCACCTACAGAATAATTCTTTAATAGAATTTTTCTAGAGATGGATAATTCAACAGAAGTGTTGGGAGATTATTGTGAAAATCATTGTAAGTAGAGCAAAAAGAGTTGAAACAAGAAATTACTGTACTTTGAAAAGAGAAGAATAGTCAATCCAATACCTGAAGAAGGGTTTTTATTAAATAGTGAAAATAAAGGTGGCAATATTATTGAACAGTTAATAAAAAGAGCATCTCCCAGAATTTGAAACCATCTTTTCCAGACTGAATGGATCCATCAAGGTTCTCACCAAATATTTTTGAAATAACTCACACACAGGCACTTTGACATGCAATGCCAGGTTACTGTAGACAAAGAGAATACATGGAACATTTCCAGAGAGTAAAAGAAAAACAGGTACATGCACATGGTTGGGAATCAGAACAGGCTCAGACTTGTCAAAAGCAGCACTGGAAGACATGAACGATGGAAAGCCCCTTCATCACCCTCAAGGATCATTCTTTCCAGCAGCCACAGAAACATCTGTGTCTAGAAGGACATGTGCAGGCAGTGCGTTCGTCAGGGATTCTAAGTCAGGGCCAGGCCCTGTAAGACCGCATGAAGAGGGCCTGGCCCAGCTCCAGCCTCACCCTCTGTGTCCTTGGAGCTCGTTGTTGCAGTCCCTGCGTCAATCCACTGATTCTCTACAAAGCCTGGTGTCCTTCCCAAGGAACTGCTCTCTCCTGATAACATATCCAAAGTGTAGGGAACCCCAAATCCGCATTTTGAAGGAGGACTCTGGCTGTATTTCTTCCAAGGAAGAATTGTTTGCTCTTCTGGCATTCCATGCTACGTTCAATATTCTTTGCCAACAGCATAATTCAAATATATCAATTCTTCTGCAGTCAGCTGTGTGTGTTGTCCAGTGTTAGCCTGGATGAGGCATTGGAAATATGCTGGATGTGCGCGGCTCTTATGGAAATCGATGTGCTTTAGGCGATACCTAAAACAAATGGAAATTGAGCCCCCATGTGATGCAGCAATCCCCCTACTGGGCACATGTCCAGAAGAAGCAAGACATAGTTCATAACCACACATCTGTGCTCCAGTGTTCATTGACATGCAGTTCACAATTGCAAAGAATTAGAAACAGCCTAAATTTCCATCAACTTATAGAATGGATTAAAAAGGTGTACACAAACAATGGAGTACTATACATCCCTAAAAAACAGTGATGAATGCATGAAGCACATCCACACAAGGGAGGAGCAGGAGGGAACCATGCTGAGCGAGGGAAGTCAAACACAAAAGGACAAGCGGAGAATGAGTCCACTGAGGTAAGCTTAAAGAAACACAAGGGGCCTAGGGGAAAAGCCAACCAAGTACCTAAATTCCTGGGATGAAGTCCAGGCACCCTAGCAGGTCAGACCCAACCCAGAGACATATGTGGCAGCCAAATGAAAATGAGGAGGCTTGGGGGAGTGAGGACATAGATGGTTGGGAAACAGAAAGCTAACCCACACAGGGGGGAGGTATTATTCATGTCTCCACAGGAAAGCAAGAAACAGACCAGACCTCAATCTGGAGCACCAAGCCTCAAAAGCAACATACTGGCATGAAGTCACAAACTAGCAGAAAGGTCTGTGGGGTCCAGCCCCAGTCCCAAGCCTTCATGCCCAAAAGAATGGACTACTGAGGACGGCATTTGAGATACAGTGTGGGGAGAGCGGCAGGTCTACCCAGATCACATGAGAGAAAACTGGGGAGGGGGGGAGAGAACTGCATCCTCGCCCATCAAACCTTAAGGACAGCAATCTTGTTCAGAGCAGTTAATGCACATAGAGGACCTTGGGCTGACCCCACCAAGAGACACCCCCTCACTGAGCACTGGAGACACAGAGTGGGAATTGTGCCCAGTCTGACATCTCACACTGGAATAAAACACAAAGTGAACACAACAGAGGAGCAAGGGGAGCAAAACAACAAATTCACCAAGGAATCCAGAAAATAGGCTTCAGAATTGGTTTGGAAAACATTCAGAAGAGTCAGCAGACAGACATGGAACTATTTATAGAGCTTGTTTTTGTGCGTATGCTGGGTTTGTTTTGCTTCTTTGTTTGGTTTTCTATTTTTCCCTTACTTTCTTCTTTCTTTTTCTTTTTATCATGTCTGTCCATACAGGATAGGTAGGAGAACCGATTATGAAGAGAAAACAACAGAACCCACAGCTTTGGGGGGACATGGGAGAGGAGAAGTGGGAGAAAGTGAGGTACTAACCAACAAACCCAGAGACAGGGAATGATAAGAATTCTAAAATCAAGGATGGTGAGGAGGGTGTAGGATGCCTGATGGGGTTTGATCAAGTGCAATGTAGCTGAGAGAATGTACTGAGAGTCAAATTAAGGTCAAGCATGATAGTGGGACAAGAGAAAAGTAAAAAGAACTAGAGGAAATAATTAGGAAGCAAAATACATGTATAAAGGCATAAATTTAGGCATGCGTATATGAAATTACATTCATATATAACAATAGGGATATAGGTTTATGTATGTATATTTAAATGTTAAGCATTAAAGTAGCAGACTGGCATTGGGTCTCTACTCAAGTACTCTCTCAATGCAAGAATATTTTGTTCTAATAACCTGGCATTATGCAAGGCTTACCTTCCCAACAAGATCACTAAAGTCAAAATGGGTGCATAAGCAAATGTGATGAAGTAAGTTGATGGAGCCTGACTATTAAAAGCTGTAGCATCTGGGGTCTTAAAGGCTTGATACTAAACAAGTGACCATCTAGCAGGGAAGCAACAAAACCCACACGGAGGAAGCACACCAGCCTGTGTGATCACAAGACATCAGGTAACAGGCATCAGAATACCCCAAACAAACAAAAATATTGATGCAAATGATGAGGGTCATAGTGGAGACCCAAAGTCTGTCTGTAGATAATTGGACATTCCCTCACAAAGGGGTCACAAGGAAAGAAGACATCCAGAGTGCAACACCGTCCCAAAAGAACACACACATCCCTCTAGTTTACTGGTTCTCAATATTCTTAATGCCACAACCCTTTAATATAGTTCCTCATGTTGTAGTGACACCCCCCCCATCATAAAGTTATTTTCATTGCTACTTCATAACTGCAACTTTGCTGCTGTTACACATTGGGTGACCCCTGTAAAAGGCTGATTTGATCCCCAAAGGGGATGCAACTCACAGGTTGAGAACCACTGCTCTAGTTCTTTCATGCTTCCTCATCCCAGCCTGACAACCCCAGTTCTACTTTACAAATTGGCTAGACTGGAGCATGTACACTGGTACAGATAGGAGTTCCTGACACATGGAATCCACAATGAATAAACCCCTCAGGGATATCAGTGGGAGTAGTGATATCATGAGGTTAATTGGGGGGGGCGGGGGGAGAAGGGAAAGAAATGGGGAACCAACTACAATGATATGTAATCCATCACCACCCCTTCCCCAGGGGGATGAACAACAGTAACATGTATGAAGGGAGACAGCAGGTGGAGTAAGATATGAAAATAATAATAATTTATAAATTAGCAAGAGTTTGTGAGAGTGGGAGGGTGAAAGAGAGAGAGAAGAAAGGAGGAGCTGATACCAACAGCTCAAACAGAAAGAAAATACTTTGAAAATGATGATGGCAGCATATATACAAATGTGCTTGATACAGTTGATGTATGAGTTGTTATAGAAACTGTAAGAGTCCCAAATAAAATGATTTATTTATAATAAAAAGAACATATGTTGGCTGTATGATATGTAAATCTGTTGAAAATAAATAAAATATCCCCCCCCAAAAAAAAAGAAAATATAGGGCTGAGCCCCAGTGGTGAAGTGGTTGTGAGCGGGGCTGCGCCCCACTGGGCTGGAGGTTCAAATCCAGCAGCAAGGCTGGGCCTCCTACTCCCACCACCCGAGGGCAGTGATGCCCCAAAATCAAAAACAAAAAAAGGAAATATACTGACTTGGGTCAAGCACATCTTAGTCTTCAAAGTAATATTCTTGTTTTGCAACATTTTAAGAAAATCTTTTGTGGTAGATTTGCAATGTCACTTGGTTTATTGACTCCTTCCATGGGTGCCAACTATCGATCCTAGAAAGATGAAATCCTTGGCAACTGCAATGTTATCTGTTTATCATAATTTCACATATTGGTGTGAATTTTGGAGGTCTTTATGCTGAAAAGGAATAGATTCTGAAGATCTTAGATCTTTACCAGTAAATGCTTCAGGTTTTCACTTCTAGTGAGCAAAGTTGTATCATTTACATATTAGAAGTGGTTAATGAGTCTTCCTCTAATCCTGAAGCCATGTTCTTCTTTGTGTAGTCTAGTTTCTCAAATGATTTGCTCAGCATACAAACTAAGAATGAAAATCTACACCTGATATAAAACACCTTTCCATGCATCTCTTTTCAAATGACAGCTTCTTTTACTATGTACTGACTCATCAATTGAGCATAAGGAATGGTTCTGAAATTCCTCTTCTTCTCAATGTTTCCCATCATTTTCTATAGTTCACACATTGAGATGAATTTGCATAGTCAATAAAAGAAAGGTAAACAGTTTTCAGCCAAGATCCAGCTAACAGCATCAGTAGTAACCCTCATTCCATGTTCTCTTCTAAAGCAGCTTGTGTTTCTGACAGTGCTCTGTCACT
Source organism: Nesogale talazaci (assembly GCA_004026705.1). Taxonomy (NCBI): domain Eukaryota; kingdom Metazoa; phylum Chordata; class Mammalia; order Afrosoricida; family Tenrecidae; genus Nesogale; species Nesogale talazaci. The sequence goes on from PVJH01006055.1 coordinate 30,692, forward strand.
AAATTGCTATGATCAGGATAGGATCATTCTCAGTGGACTTTTATTTATGTATGATATTAATGCCAATTTTTGCCTTCTGTTGGGTCATGTTTCTTAAAAATGGGCAAAAATATGGATCTTTTCCCATTGATTAACCAGGTATCTGTCTTCCAAATTTACCCATAGAACCCTTTCATATGGCAATGCAAATGTTTCTCTTTTCTTCCAGCTGGAGGAATGCCACCTGCGTGGATTTCCAACTCCACGTCTTTGCACATGATACCCTGCGTTGCCTTCTCAAGTTGCCTCTTGAAATCTTTCAAATTTCCTGTTTCCTTAACTACTCTGTGTTGAAAAGTAATTTTCAGAGCCTCTTCAGGCTTTCATTTGGGTATTTCTTTCTTGTTTTTCAGTGATTGTGCTTTCTTTATCTTGACTGCGCTTGGTGTCAAACTGTACCTGATCTCGTCTTTAGTCATCAGGGCTCAGAGTATCATATCCGTTGTTGAGATGTTCTAGGTTCTACATCTATATGTTCTATAGATTTCTACAAGCCATATTTTGACTCTCCCAGGTTTTCACTTTCTTTAGCTTCAACCTGAACTTGGCATATGCAGTTGGCCCCTGGCCTTGTCCTGCTAGATGATACTGACCTTCTCTAGTATTCCTTCCCTCAGATGTAGTCAATTTGGGTCCAGTTTACTCTACCTGGTAAGTTCCATGTGTATAGTTACCATTTATGCTGTTCAACCTCTGTGATGAGCTAGCTGACCAGGGAAAACCTGCCGACAATTCACAGTGCTCTACACCAAAGTAGGCACACCCACCAGACTTCTGTGGCACTTCCACTGCAGCAGACACCCTCACACATCCTCTGGGTGCTCCAAGCTGCCATGGGCCACACCATCAAAGCTTCTTGTGAAATCTCTTAGTGCAGCACCATCCTCATGGGTCCGCAACAACCCAATCAGAATCACCAGAGAAGACAATACTATTTTCCCTCCAAGTAACAGTATACTGGTTGACTAGGGAAAGAGTGAAGTCACAGAAGGATAGAGTGGGAGACAATTTCCATAGTGAAATTAGCAGGAGAAACAAAAGACAGTGACAGAAGATGTCCTGAACCTAACAACAGCCATAGAAGAAGCAGACAGAATGATGCTTGGAGTCCTGCAGGATATGTGGTAAACAATACATAAAAAGGATGAAGTAATAGAGGAGATAAAGACCATATACCAAAAAGAATTACAAGAGTTTAAGGACAAGATAACAAAAACCAGTAGTAGACTCAAGGATTTCACCAACTGACTGGGGGAGGCAGAAAGCTGCACCAGTGACCAAGGAGACAGTCAAGCAGACCTTAACAAATGTTAACAAAACCCTAATAAGATCATCAGAGAATCTGTAGAAAACCTAAGAGTTATGTCTGATGCTATGAAGAGAAACATCACAATATATTACTGAAGGAAGACACAACAAAAGTCTTCTGCAAAAATAGTGAGAGAATTCATGGAGGAAAGCTTCCCCAGTTTAATGAATGAAAATCAGGCAATCATTCAGGAGACTGAAAGAAAACCAGCGAGACTAAATACCAAGAAGATGTCACCAAGGCACATAATAATTAAAGTATCCAATTTTGAAGTAAAAGAGAAAATCATGAGGAAAACTGGAGAAAAGCAAGCAATCACATATAAAGTTTCCCAAATAAGAATATGTTCAGATCTATCAGGAGGCATCATGAAAAAGAGGAGAGAATAGAGTAACATATTCCATAATTTGAAGGAAAATAATACAAATCCAAGAGTACTCTATCCAGCCAAATTATCTATCAAGATAGATGGAGAAGTAACAGTCTTCCTAGCCAAGGAAAAACTCAATGAATACATTAAAAGAAACCCAGCCCTACAAAAGATCCATGCTGACCCAGTATGGGCAGAAGAACAGCACTCACCAAGCACAAATAAGACACCACCACATAGAACAACCCACGCAGAGGGCAGCAAAGAGAAAACAGCCCTGAAAATAAGAATAGCTAAATGATGGGAAGAAGTCAAGTATGAAACACACACACACAACACACTGATAAGAAAGGAAGGTAGGAAAACACCCAACACAAAAGGTATAAGATGACATCACAGGTGGTCTGCATATCAATGGACTGAACTCAGGCATTGAAAGCCTGAGGCTAGTAGACTGGCTTAGAAAACACAATCCATCCATCTGCTGCCTACAGGAGACACAGCTCATGTTGACCGAAAAAAATAGGCTGAGAATCAAAGGCTATGAAGCAAACAACACTTTTAAAAAAAATCAGGGATGCCATCCTAATTGCAGACAAAATTGACCTCAAAGTACAGATCATAACAAGAGATAAGAAAGGATGCTAGATAATGCTCAAGGGAATGGTTGACAAAAACCACTGAGCATTTTAAATATATATATATATATATACATATATATATATATCCCTAATGAGAGACCCGCTGAAAACACCAATCAAATGTTACAAATGATGAAAAAAGTAATTACAGCCTCAACAACTATAATGGGTGACTTCAATACACTGCTCTCTGAGAAAGATAGATCACAGGGAAAGAAACTCAACAAGAAGGCTATAGACCTTAGCACTACAATTAGAAAATTTGACCTGATAGCTATTTACAGAGTTCTTTCCCAAAATAGAAAAAATTCCACATTCTATTCAAGCCCACATGGTATATAATCAAAGATAGACCACATTCTGGAGCATAAGACACATCTGCATATATTTAAGCACATTGAACTACCAACCTCTCAGACTACTATACCTTAAGGCTGGAAATCAACAAAAAAAATTTGAAGAAAACAAAGGCAAACCATTGGAGGATGAATTACTCTTTGTGGCAAAAAGATCAGATCAGAGAGGAAATTAGGAAATTCCTAGAAACCAACGAGAATGAGAATACAACTTGCCAAAACGTATGGGACACAGCAAAGGCAGTTCTCGGAGGAAGTTTCATAGTAATACATGCACATTTGAAGAAGAAAGAGAAATTTATGATTGATATGCTGACAAACAATTTACAGCAACTAGAGCAGAGTCAACAGGACAACCCTACTAATAGCAAAAGGAGAGAAATAATAAAAATCAGGGCTGAGGTCCAGGAGAGGAAAAATAAGAGGACTAAGGAAAAAATTATTGCTGCTAAAAGATGGTTCTCTAGCAGAATAAACAGAATCAACAGACTGCTGGCAAATCTAACCAAGGAAAGGAAGGAACAAATTTTAATAGCAAGGATGAGGAATAAAAGAGAGGATATTACAATAGACCCTAATAAAAGCAAAAGGACAATTACACAGTACTACAAGTGACTGTAGTCCGATCAATTCAACAACTTGGAAAACATGGATAAATTCTTGGAAAAAACAAACCCTTCTTAGACTATCCCCAGTGGACGTTACAAATCTCAACAGACCTATAGAAATAGGAGAAATAGACAAGGCTATCAAGGGTTACCAACAAAAAAAAGTCCCCTGGACCAGATAGCTTCACAGGAGAATTCTACCAACCATTCAGGAAGAACTGATATCAATCTTACACAAAATCTTCTAGAACATAGGAAAAATGACAAACTCCCAAATGCTTCTATGAGAAAAACTACAGAACATTATTACAAGAAGCCAAGAGTGACCTCAACAAATGGAAGAATATCCCATGCTCTTTAATCAGAAGACTCAATATAGTAAAGATGGTAGTTCTGTCCAAGACACTAAATAAGTTTAATGCAATTCAGATAAAATTATCATCATCTTTCTTCCAAGAAATGGAAAACCTGATTACCAACTTCATATGGAGAGGGAAGAAGCCCAGAAGTAGCAAAGAACTCTCATGAAGAAGGACAGTGTAGCAGAGCTTTCTTAACCTGACTTTAGCACATATTATACAGCCACAATGATCAAAATTGCATGGTATGGGTATAATGACAGATACTCAGACCAATGGGAAAGACGTGAACACCCAGAAATAAAAGCATCAGCATACAAACAACTGAGTTTTAATAAGGGCCCCAACAATATCAATTGGGAAGCAGATACCCTCCTGAACAAGTGGTGCTGGGAAGAAAAAAAAAAGAATATCTACCTGCAGAAAAATGAAGAAAGATCCTTATCTCACTCCAGGCACAAGAATAAACTCAAGATGGATCACAGACTTCAAGGTAAAACCTCAAACTATTAGGGTGCTCAATGAGGGAATTGGGATAAACCTGAGAACTTTGGCACAGGGAATACATAGTCTCTCAGAAATAGGGAAGGACAAACGTACGGAGGAGTCACACATTAACAAGTGGGATGTACTGAAGATAAAGCACATATGAACATTGAAAGAGGACATATGAAAGCACATATGAACATTGAGGAGGTGGGCAAAGGACCTGAACAGAAGTTTCACAAGGACAGAAATCTGGATGGCTCATAAACATATGAGAAAATTAACCATAATTAACTATAAAATAAATGCAAGTTAATTTGCATAATTAACCATAAGAGAAATGCAAATTAAAACAACAATGAGGTACCACCCAACACCCCGAGAGATAGTCTAATTCAAAAAATCAGAAAACAGCAAGGGGCTCTGGTGAGATAGAAACTCTAATCCACTGCTGCTGGACCTACAGGTATGAACAGCCACGATGGAAATGGATTTGGTGATATCTAAAACAGATGAAAATTGAGCTACCATACAATCCAGCAATCCTCATACTGGGCATATACCCAGAAGAATCAAGAAACAAATGACAGCCAGACATCTGTGCTTCCATGTTCATCGTAGCGCAGTTCACAATTGCAAGGAGTTGAAAACAACCTAAATTCCCATCATCTGATGAATGGATTAAAAAACTGGTATATACACGCACACAATGGAGTACTACGCATCACAGAAAGCAATGATGAACATATGAAGTACATCACGGCATGGGGAGAACAGAAGGAAATTATACCAAGTGAAGTAAGCCAAGCACAAAAGGACAAGTACGTACAACATGACTACTCTAAGATAAGTTTAAAAATGCAAAAGGGGCATAGGGAAAAAGTTACTGTATACAAGCATTCCTGGAGTGAGGTCCAGGTAATATGTCAGGGACCAGAACAAATCTAGGGATATATACGGTAGAAAACTAAAAAGAAGAGTGGGGGAGAGCAAAAAAAGAAATGGATAGTGGAGAAGCAGGGCACTAACCCACCCAAAGGGAGGGAATTGTTTATGTCTCCACAGGGAAAGAAGGACCAGACTTCAACCCAGTGCTCCAAGATATGAATGCAACGTATTAGTATGAAGCATGGGACCAATGAGAGGTTGGAGGGATCAATCCTAACTATATGGTCAGCACCCCTTCCTGCAGAAAAATTCCCCTCAGAGGTCAGCACCAAAGCTACAGCTTAGGGAGAGGGACATATCTGATCAGAGCACACAGGAGCAAATGCAGGGGGAGGAAGAGAGAGTGGAGCACATCCTGGCCCACCAAACTCTGAGGATGATATTTCTGCTCAGAGCAGCCAATACACAGAGAGAATCATAGGGCAGGCCCCACTATGAGACACACTGTCCCTTCCTGACCCATAGTGCTATGGGAGACAACACTGAAGACCGAAGACACGGTGCAGGAATTGAACCCAATCTGACCCCACCACACTGAGAAAAAACACTAAAATCTTGCAAAAGAACAGCCTGGGGAGCAGTACAACGAAGTCCCCAGAAAATACCAAAAATATACTTTGAGACCAGGGCATGACACCCTATCAGACTAGACCGGAAAACACTCTTAAAGGTCAACAAACAGACCTGGAACTAGTACAGACTTTTCTCTTCTCCTCCTCACCCCACCCCCACCCCCACCCTATTGGTTTTGTTGTTGGTGTTTTATTTTGTTGCTTTGTCTTGATCTGCCTAGTTTTTTTAGCATATTATTATCTCTGCAGATCTATCTAGATAAGATCAGTGGGATAAACACTGGAGGAGAAAACAATGGGACCAATGGTTGTGGGCAGTGGGGAAGTGGGAGAGGGTTAGGCAGAGGAAAGGAAGTGGGTGTTGGCAAACCCAGGGACAAGGGAACAAGAAGTGATCCAAAATTGATGGTGAGGGGGGTATGGAAGGCCTGGCAGTGCTTGATCAAGGACAATGTAACCAAGAGAAATTACTGAAACCCAAATGAAAGCTGGACATGATAGTGGGACAAGAGGAAAGTAAAAGGAAATAGAGGAAAGAACTAAGAGGCAATGGGCATTTATATGTGGAAATAGATCTATGTGCATATATTTATAGGTTTAGTACTCAGATAACAGATGGACATTGGGCCTCTACTCAAGTACTCCCTCAATGCAAGCAGTGACTTTGTTCTCTTAAACTGACATTCCATGATGCTCACCTTCCTGAACAATTGCTGAAGACAAAGTAGTGCATAAGCAAATGTGGCTTTCAAAAAATATAGTGTCTGGGGTCTTAAAGACTTAAAGATAAACAAGCGGCCATCTAGCTGAGAAAAAAACAAAGTCCACATGGAAGAAGCACACCCACCTGTGTGATCATGAAGTATCAAGGAGATCAGGTATCAGGCATCAAAGAACAAAAACTCATATCACTGTGAATGAGGGGAAATGCGGAGTAGAGACCCAAAGCCCATCTATAGGCATTGGACATCTCCTTATAGAAGGGTCATGGAGAGAAGATGAGCCAGCCAGGGTGTAGTACTGCTCCCATGAAACATACAACTTTCCTCTAGTTCTTTAATGCTGCCCATCCCCCATTATCATGACCCCAGTTCTACCTTACATCCAGCTAAACAAGAAGATGCACACTGGTACAGACAAGAGCTGGAAACACAGGGAATCCAGGACAGATCAACCCCTCAGGACCAATAATAAGAGTAGGATATCAGGAGTGCAAGGGGAAGGTGGAGGAAGAATGGGGAAACCGATCACAATGGTCTCCATGTAAGCCCCTCCCTGGGGGAAGGACAACAGAAAGGTGAGGGAAGGAAAACATTGGTCAGTGGAAGACATGAAAAAGTGATAATAATTATCAAGGGTTCATGAGGAAGGGAAATTGAGAGAGGGAGAGGAGAAAATGAGGAGCTGATACCAAGGGTTCAAAGTAGAAAGAAAATATTTTGAGAATGATGACAATAAATGTGCCAATGTGCTTTGCACAATTGATGGATGTATGAATTGTGATAAGAGTTGTATAATCCCCAATAAAATAATGTTAAAAAAAGTTGAGTCCTGGTGGTGTAGTGGTTTTGTGCGGGACAGCAACCCACAGGGTTGCCAGTTCAAATCCCGCAGCAGCTCTCCAGGAACAAGGCTGGGCTTCCTACTCCCACCAGGGCAGTGATGCCACCAAAAATAAATAAATAAATAGCCTTAAAAAATCAATCACGGAAAAAAAAATCAATCAGGCAACAAATCTCAAAACTGAGTATGATAATACTGTGGTTGAGAAGTGGTCTCCGCAGATGCTTATTCTTCAGAACACCTCTGTTTTTCAAAATTTTGATGTTTTCTAAATTCACCTAACTCTTAATTTATTTCTCTCATGAATATTACACATTCCCATTAAATTCATCATAATCTCTTTGCAGGGAATTCCCATGAGACAAGTTCTAGGACTTTTATCCCCATTGCCTGGAGAATCCTGAAAATTTAATGTTTAACACAAAAATCCAGATGTAGAATGCAATATCGAATATATTACTTTAAAATTTTCCAAATATGAAAATAAAACAATTTTATAAATAAATACAAAATAGGAACACTGCAATTCTTGACTTTCGTTAGCAAAAAGGATAGTCTCATAATATAGGTAACACAATTAGAAGCATACATGCGTATATCTGCTAGTGAAGAAGGAAAAGAAAGGCCTTTCTTCATGAGAACATTAGCTGTAACATGTAACATGTAACATAGTAACATGAAGCTTTACTTCCTCAGTAAATTAATGGATGTTTTCTCTCTGTTTTAAAATAATTTTAGGATTGAACACCTGGCGTGGCAATTTGCAGCCCCAAACCAAATCCACTATTCCACTGGCTAGAAGTCTGCATTGCAATAAACAGTCTTCCATGAATTTTGAGTGCATGTTTCATTAATTTCAGACCACAAAAAGTTGGTAAAAAATCTCAATTTCTTCATGCCTGACATAAATGATTGGTGTGAAAATTTGAATGCAACATTTGCATGAACTGGTCTTGTAGGAAGACTGATATTATCCTATCATTCACAGCATGGTAGCTGTACTTCACGTTCAATCTTGAGGTTTTATTTTTGATGATGAGTGTGACAGTTTGCTTCAATCCGTCAGTTCGGCCATAGTAGATCCTGCAATTATCTCATTTAAAATGCCCAGGACCAGTCATTTTCTGCTTACAAGTGCAAAGAATCCACCGTTTGTCTGACAGCTTGTCATAGTTACTCAATCTGTATGCTGAGCGAATAATCAAAGAAACTAAATTATGAAGAAGACTGTGGCATCAGGATTGAGGGAAGGTGGTTAACAATCTGCAATATGAAAATGACCCAATCTTGTTTGCTGGAAGTGAGGAGGGCATGAAGCACTTGCTGATGGAGAGCAAGAGTTGTAGTCTTCAGTATGGATTACAACCCAATGTAAGGAAAAACAAAACTGGACTATTAGGAAACATCATGATAAGTAGAGGAAAGCATGAAGTTGTCAAGGATTTTTTTTTTTGCTTGCTTGGATCCACAGTCAAGTCATGGAAGCAGCAGTCAAGAATCAAGTGATTCATTGGATTGGGTAAATCTGCAGTACAAGGCCTCTTTAGAGTATTGAAGAGCGAGGTTGTTACTTTGAAGACTAAGGTATACTTGACCCAAGCATTCTCAATTGCCTCATATGCATGTGAAGGTTGGACTTTGAGAAGGAAAGACCAAAGAAGGACTGATGCATTTGAATGGTGGTGCTGGAGAAATATGGGAACATTTTTGGCAGGACCTGTGGATCTGGGAGAGAGGCGTAGAAAGTGTAGGATGCTGTTGTGTCTCCTGAACCTGTCGTAAAGCCGCTGGGTATCTGCACCCTTAGGTAGCAGGAACCATGCTTGCAATAAGACCCCAGGTCAGCTCACCTGCTGTCCTACTGCTTTAAACCTCTGAAACACAGTCTATCAGAATAGTTCCAGCTTCCCCATAATAACAGCTAAGCTTCTGTAATACTATAGGATGATAGTGTCCTACAATGATTGGATGGTTTTCCTGTAATGTGATTGGACAAAATAATTTGTAAGACAATTGGACAGTTGGCTCAGCCAGTTACACCTCATTTACATAACTTGGCTTATAACATCTCATTTACATAGCTTACAGTGTGGGCCAATCATTTTTCATGCTGCAAACTCATGACCATATAAGGAAATGTTAGAAAAGCAGGAAGTATGATCTGGTTGGTCAATGAAACCTATATAAGCCTTGTGAAAGCTTCACTAAAGTTAGATCTGTGCCTGGAGCCTGGTCTCTGGAGCCTGTATTTGTTGCTCTGTCTCCCTCACTTCCCTGTGTGCTGGACCTGTTCCCACAAAGAATACTTAAAGTACCATGGAATGCTAAAAGAGTGGAGCGATCTGTGTCAGAGGAAGGATGGCAAGACTTTATCTTACATACTTTGCACATGTTGCCCCTGAAGAAGGACATCATACATGGTAGAGGGCAGCAAAAGAGATGAAGGCCCTCAAGGAGATGGAGGGTGCAACAGTGGCCACAAGAACAATTGAGAATGGCACAGCACTGAGCAGTGTTTTGTTCTGTTGTGCATAAGGTTGCTGTGGGAAGGAGCAAAACAGCAGCAACAATAATGCCTAGGAGATTGAGCTTTTTTCTTTTAGATCATTGCATTTTTCACAAATTCACACTTCATACGTTGCATGATCCAATCATTAATACACTTTGGAAGCTATTTGTGGTAGTTATATAATCTAGTGTCAATTTGAGGATGAAGAGTGTAGGGAGTGGGGGTGCAGTTTAGGCTGTCAATCAGAACATAGCCAATGAAGTTTCTGTGTGGGCATGGTCTTCCCTAAATCAGTGGTTCTCAACCTGTGGGTCACAACCCCTTTGGGGGTCCAATGACCCTCTCACAGGGGTTGGCTGATTCATAACAGTAGCAAAATTAGTTATGAAGTAGAAATTAAAGTAATTTTATGGTTGGGAGGGGGTCACCAGAAGATAAGGAACTATTAGAGGGTCACAGCATTAGGAAGGCAGAGAACCACTGCAGTAGTTCTGGGAATTCTGGTACTTTTCCTCCTAGGAGGTGGGGGGGGCACCACACTCTATCTCTCTACTCACTTCCTGGGAGATTTTGTAGCTGATAAGACACATGGAACTGCACTAGTGCCTTGACCTGGAGAAGCCACGTGGAGACCCCTGCCAATGCTGAAATGTTTAAAATGCCATGGGACTCACAAGACTTTGCACCCACTACCCTGTGATCATCCTGAATTCAGCATGACAGTGAAGAGGACTTTATAGATTGGTATCAGACATATGAGCTAATATCAGACTTATGGATTTGATCTGGACTGGGATGTTTTCTTAATATATAATTGCTCTTTGATATAAAACTCTCTCATACACATGAGTCTCTATGAATGTATCTACCCAGACTAACACACTGCTTCTTCTCATTTTGAATCATGGCCACATCAGCAAACAAGGGTGTTCATGTTCTAGAACTCCATAGAGAAGGTTCTGCTTTTTTCCAAAATGCTTCCACTGGTCAATTTCTTCAGAAGCGGATCCTCAGGTCCTCCCTCCTAGGCTATAAGTTCTGAAGAAACCTGTCTAGTATGGATGACCCTGCTGGCAATAGCCAAGCAAAATGGTTTCCAGTCTCACAGCCACACACACCACCACAGTATGACAAACTGACAGGTGACTGGCGGCTTCTACCACCTCCACCCAAACCATAACCCAACCCACTGACACTGAATCAATCCCAACTCAGAGGAACCCTGTAGGACAGAGAAGACTGTTCCTTGGCGTTTCCAAGACTGTAAATGCTTCAGGGAGCAGACCGCCTCATCTGTTTCCTGTAGAGCAGATGGTGGTTTGAACTATAGATACCATGGGCAATGCTAAACCACAGTGTCACCAGGGCTCCTTCTAGTCCACCTAGCAGTGAATTAAATGGGCAGAAATCTTCCCATTTCACACACAACTTCACAAACGGGACCTGATTCAAGCTTCACAGCAACCATTCAAGAGATTATTGTGGCCTCCGGATACATGAATGGAGGTTCAGGCAATTTAGATAATGTTCCCAAAGCTCCTAAGAACGAGTGACAGAGATAGAACTAGTCACCAGGCTTTTATCTCCACACCTGCAGTCTGTGCCCAGAAGGTCTGCATAGGCTCAAAATCCCAGCCTTCCACTACCCCAAATCACAGCAGAGGAGATTTATTTCCAAGTTTCTGTTCCAGGTATGACCTATCTGCTACAAACTAAGACCAACATGGGGGGCTGTTGTGCACATTCACTTGGGTAGCACTTGGAATCCCCAATACGGACTCTAACCTCAATACCCTGCCAACCTCTCGCTCTCGCTCTCGCTCTCGCTCTCGCGCTCTCTCCTTCAAGCTGGCTCAGCTTCTGTCATGGTCTCCATGGTTTTTCAGACTGTTATCTCTCACAATAGCCATCAGAGAATAATAGAATGATCGTCTATATTGGAAAATATGTAATTGCAGCACTTCAATATGCTGATAGCTGGCATTTATGCTATACTTTTGAATATAATATAATGCAATAGAAGGTCAAGATATTTAAGGTCTCAAAAAATATTCTTATTAGACACTGTCTTAGTCTGGGTAAACTAGAGAAACAAATCCATAGACTTGCATATGGATATAAGGGAATGGTTTATAGAAAAAAGGAATGGAACACTGAGAAAGCATCCCAACACAGACCAGTTCAAAGTCATAAGTCCGATATTCGCCCATATGCCCGATACAGTCTATAAGGTCTTCTTCCCACTCACGAAGTCACAGGTCAGTGGGTGCAGAATCCTGGCGCTGGCAGGAGTCCCCACATGGCCTCTCCAGCTTCAGAGGTCTGGCTCCATCAGGGCAAAGCCCTGTGGTCTCTACTGGCTCCTCCAGCTTCTCGGATGCTGCCACTTTGTCTTCTCCGTAGTTCATCGTCTCTGAGACTAACTCTCAACAACTGGGGGAGATAGCTTCTCATCTCCATGAGGGAAATATCGTGAGATTTCCCAGAAGTCTCAGGAGAAAGCCATGCCCACACAGAGGTCTCATTGGCTACTCAATGGCTATCTCCAGATTGACAGGCTAGACTCCACCCCTACATCTCAATCATGAAAGCAACATAAGCATATGACCGCCACAGGCACATTTATTTTTAGTTCAATCTGAACTATGACTCAATGTAGATAAAGCAAATTTGCTCACAATTAGAATGATGGGTAGCAACACAATAAGCAGAGAAACGGTTGAGATTGTCCAGAGTGTCTTCTTGTTTGGATCTACAATCAATGCTGATGGAAGCGGTGGTCAAGGGATCGAATTCTGTTACATTGGGTAGATCTGCTGGACAAGACGCTTGTAAAGTGTTGAAAGGCCAGGGCGTTCTTTCAAGACTGAGGAGAGCCTTACCCACACTGTGACATTTTCGAACTCCCAATCTGTCTGTGAATTTGGACATGGAATAAGAATTGATGCATTTGTCTTATGGTGCTGGCAAAGAATATTGAAAGATAATGTTATATTACTATGTCAGTTTTGTGAAATAAGGCTCAGACAACTTAAAATAGTTTCTAAAGTCTACGTAGCAAAAAAGGGCAGCTTTGGTCGTGGTTGTTGTGGTGGGTGCCATTGAGTTGGTCTGAGAGTGACCTCGTGCACGACCGAATGTAGCACTGCCCGCTCTGGTGCCGTCTGCACAGCCGGGCCTCTGCGTGAGTCCATTGTGGCAGCCAAGACGTCAGTCCATCTTCTTCTGTGACTTTTCTTCACTTTACCAAACATGATATCTTTTTCCAGGAAGTGGTCTCTCCTGATAGCATGTCCAAAATGCATGAGACTCATTCCCTACATCCGTGCCATACTTCTTCCAAGACAGATTGGCTTGTCCTTGTAGCAGATGATGAACCCAGTGAGCTGTGGCCTGAAATTACTATTTTAATACCCTGCTTGCTTTCTTATTACACCTATTAAGTTCTGCTGTTGTGAATGAATACTATTGAAAGTCTTGTCCTATCACCAACCCCCATTGTTTGTGTAGATATTGTCTAGTCACTTCATAGTTTAAGCTGTGCAAATCATCAATTTGTGTGTTGCAGTTCATAAATGACCTATTCGCCTAAATTTCTCTATTCTCAAGTGTTTGGCTAAACTAATGATACTCTGAATGCACAGTGGTTACACAATGGACTGCCAAACTTAACCACAGGGGAAGGGTGAGGCTTTGTACTCCTGTGAAGATTGGTAAACTTGGAGACTCGCAGTGAGAGTTCTGCCCTGCCCTATCTGGTTGATATGAGTCAACATTGACTTAATGGCAGTGGAAGTGATGCTCAGTGGGTTGATGGATAACGTTCTCTAGCATAAAATGACAGTGATACCTCTCAGGTGAACCAGAGACAAACATAAACCATAGGCGCATAAGTGGTTTGGGGCTTGCACTTAATGCTAATCCCAATCTAAGAACAATTATTTCTTAGGACATGGCCCTGCTTGATTCTTGCCCTCAAGAAGAGACCCTTGAAGATACAGGTGCTATATCTAAGTGTGGAAATCAAATGATTCCTGGCTAACAGAAAAAATGAAAATGTCTGCGTTCTTAAAGACTTGTTTATAAGCAAGCAACAATCTAGTATAGGTCTCAACTAAGTCCTCATGGAAAAAGCAGTCTGTGTGATTCAAAGATTGGACATAATACAATCCAAATCACAAGGAGGGTGTGGTATTAGAACTTAAATTGCCAACACCTTGTTTGGAGAAGGCTATTGATGACAGCAGAAGCCAAAAATTTAGTTGCAGGATCCACACCTGGTTTAAGCCTCTGTCTCTGGTGAATTCCCTCTGATCATAGTTGAGATCTTCTTTCTAATGACTTTTCATTTTCAACATCTTTGATGTCATTCCACAGCTTGTCTGATCTTCAGGTTAGTGCTTAGTGTGTCAAATCTGTTCTTAAGATCATCTCTAAAATTAGGTCAGATATACTCATTTGCATTTTGATTTTCTTCAGCTTCAACCTGAAATTACCTATGAGCAACTGGTAGTTTGCCCACAAGGAGCACCTGACCTCATTCTACTGATATTAAGTTTTTATAATATATCTTTCTCTGTAGGCTTTTTGACTCCTGTGGTGAGGGCCACATGTGTAGTTACCTTTAATATTGTCAAAAGGGGGTATTTGCATTGAAGAACTCATTGGTTTTGCAAAATTCTACCATGTGTTCTTCAGATTAGTTTCTATCATCAAGACTGATCCTTCTTTCCCATTTAACTTTCCAACTTTCCCATTTAACTATCCAACTTTCCCATTTAAATAGAGTAATTATAAAGCATCCTGATTACCTGTCTATCAAATTTAGCCTTAAAATGGATAGAAAGTTGCTGATACTAAGGACTCAAGTGGAAAGAAATTGTCTTGGAAATGTTGATGGAAGGATATGTACAAGTGTACTTGTACTCAATACTATTGAGTGATGGGTTGTTATAAGATTTGTAAGAGCCCTGCCTTCAATAAAATGATTAATTAAAAAAAGGAATGGGTAAAATTCTTCAATTTCTTCATCACTGACTTTAGTGGTTGGTACATAAGTTTGAACAATAGTTGTATTAACTGGTCTTTGTTGTAGGCATAGAGATGTGATCCTATCACAACAGCTTTGTGTTTCAAGGTAGATCTTTTTGCTAATGAATATGACACCATTTCTCTTGAATTTGTCATTTCCAACATAATGGACTACATGATTGCCCAATTCAAAATGGTCAGTGCCATTTGTTTCCAGTTCCTATCTGCACCAGTGTACATCCTCTAATCTAATTGGTTTTGTAACTCTTCTTGATTTTAAATCATGCATCGTTCCTTTGTTCTATTCACACAACTGCCTCTTGATCCATGTCCAGTTTCTACATGAGCACAATGATGTGTTGCACAATTCCCATTCTTCTCAAAGTTACCCATAGCTTATGGATAACCTTTTTTCCTTGTCCATCTTGATCTGGAAGGTTCACCAAAATCTCTTCAGCATCATAGCAATAAATCAACTGACATGAACTGAACTATTACCACCCCAATTAGCTGGTCACAATTGGTTCTCAGTAGTTTGGAAACTGTGTAATGATGCAATGTGACAGTCATTTAATCCCCCATGATGTGGCCTGATGTGACCAGTCAACAATTTATAAGGGGTTTAAGTCAAGTGACGGCCTGACTTTTCCTGGAGTGTGATCTGCATCCCCTTTCATCTTCCATGAGAGAAGAGCAGAGGAAAGCAGAGAAGGAAGAACCTAACTATTACCTAGAAAGAAGAGCCAGGAATGGAGCATACCCCTTGTACTCATGATCCCTGCACTAAGAACTGCCTAGACCCAAGGGAAGATTGGTGCCAATACATGTGGCAGCTGTTACAATAACTAAGGTACAAGCCTCGACTAACAGGAAGGTGTTTGTTGCATGAGTGTATTGACCTATTGACCAGGGTGAAATCAGGTCTTCCTCATGGTAGCTGAGAATTCTGTCAGTGAATCCTTTCTACATACCATTTATTGCCACCATGATATAACTCAAGATTATGAGTTTAAAATCCATCGATATGGTTCCTATCAGAAAGAATAATGCCTTGGGTCTTAAAGGATTGTCTTCAAATAGCAGTCATCTAAGTGAGACATCAACTAAATCCACATGGAAGAAGCACATCAGCCTATGTGATTCAAGGATTGTACATTAAAAAAAATCCAAATCCAGCTGAGCCCCGATGGCATAGTGGTTGTGCACAGGACTGGGATAGAGGTTCGATTCCAGCAGTGGCTCCACAGGAGCAAAGACTGGGCCTTCTACTCCCACCACCAGACGGCAGTGATGCCCCCACCCCCCAAAAAAATCCAAATCCATCTGAGTCCTGGTGGCACAGTGGTTGTGTGCAGGACTGCAGCCCTCAGGGTTGATGGTTCAAATGCAGCAGCAGCTCCACAGGAGCAGGGCTGGGCTTCCTACTCCCACCAGGACAATGATGTGGGGAAAAAAATTAAAGGATAAAAAATCCAAAGGAGGAAAGCATATCAAAACTTTAATTATGGAAACCTGGATTGCAGAAGGCTATGGCCAACAGTGGGATCCCAACATCTGTTTGCGTAGGTTCCCATATGGATTAAGCCTCCAGTGGATCCCCTCTGGCCAGGGATATGAACAGCCATGCTATCAGACAGAGTGCATCGTAAAGTCTCTTACAGCCATTGTAGTCAGCTTAAACTGCAATGCCTTGTTATTTGATCTCCCTTTTGACCCATTTAAATGTAACTTTGGCTTTTACTGTTTTCTGCTTTCTTGTGAATTGAGGTTTTTCTATATTTTGTCTGATCGTCATTGATTTTTTTGTTTGCTTCCTTTTTATATTTTGTATGACTTTCTGGATATGAAATCCAGGATAGGTTACTCTATATAGGTAGCAACTGAATTGATAATTAATAATTGATCATTATAACTGATATAATTGATAATTATAATCAATAATAATTGATAATTACCTAGGTGCATGGAACGAGAGGTTGGGGAAAAATGGGGAACTAGCAACAATGATGAGGAGAAGAAATGTTCTGAGATTGTGGTGATGGTTGCATGGTACTTCCTAATATGATTGGATTATTAAACATATGCCAGTCAAATTATCATAATAATAAAAATAAAACCATCTATAATAAAGACTGCCCATGGATACCTCCAATGTTGACCTTCGCCCTGAAGTCCAAGTCATACACCCACTTGCAATTGACACATCCACTTGGCTATCTAATAAATCTCAGATTTCATGAATGATAGCTCTGCTTCCTATTTCTCAAGCAAATATTTAAAAATAGTTGTATTGGCACATAATCTATATTTCACATAATTCAATAGTTCAATCATATGAGGAATAGTTGTCCAATCATCAACACAACCAATTTTAGCACCTTTTTATAGCACCTTTCTTATTCCTTGTACTCATTTTTATTAGCTCCCCACTTACTCCAACCACCCCTGTCGTACCCCCAAGAAACCATTAAACCATTTACCATCTCTACATACTTTCCTGTCCTGGAGTTCTTTTTTTTTTTTTAAGCAGTACCTGGATTTCATATACAGGGAAGCATACCAAAGCAAACAAAAACAAAAAACTAACAACAATCACAAAGCAAATCAAAGAAAACCCCAATCAAAAGGAAAGTAGAAAATATTAAAACTAAAACAAAGGTCAAATCATAACACAACTGCATCTACAGGAATCCATGTTCTGATGCACTCCACATAATAACAAGACTGTCCACATCCCTCATCTGTGGTCAGCGGGTATTCACCAGAATGACGTCAAAATTGACCCCTCTATCTTCACACTCTGTGTCCAACTCATCAGGAGATCCCATTGGTCTATGCTGATCATACATCCAGAACCCCACCCCAGCTGACCCTAGGTCCATCTGCTCACCATGGCCATTACAATTCTGCTCTTTCTTTGTCCCTTCCCACAGTCTATCTCACACAATCAGCCTTTACACATCCCATTCTCAAAGGCACATGGCAAATCCCCCTGCTGCCTCCACTGCCCTGGCCTCCCCACCAGCTCCCTCTGCCCAGGCATGCTGGCTTCTGCTGCTGTGTCACAGCACCCCGCCTGCTCTGCCCAGGGCAGCCAACTTGGCGCTGTTGCTTCCTGGAATGTTCTCTTTCCACAGCCACCAGGCTCCTGTCTTCACCTGTTTCAGGCACTACCTCCATGTCACCTTCCCATGAAGCGCTTTCCCAAATGTGCTATTGGAAATGCATGCTCCCCCTGCTATCCCATCCTCATTTCTCTCCACTGGACGTAACACCCTTTCATGGGTGGCACCTTTTACTTCATTTAGTGATGGTCTTTCTCTTCCCCGAAGAATGTCACACGTGAATGCAAGTTGGTTCACTGTTTTCTCCCCAGCACCTCTAACATAGCCTGGCGCATCGTAACCCACTGCCTCCACGTCCGTGCTGACTCAGTGTGTTCCTATAGAGGGTTTCTGAGGCTATAACCAGCAAACAGATTCAACTTTATCCCAAGGAGCACCTGGTGAGTTCGAACCAACTCTGCAGTTGCAGCCCAATGCCCACCCCACGAATGCTGCCAGGGTGCCTTGGTGCCCTGCAGGTCCTCAATAATTCATCATGTGCAGAGCCTACGAATCAGTGAGCGCACAGGTGGATTGGAATGACTACCTGAGTCTTAAAACTCTGGCGTGTATTTGTACTGGGACATGCAGTGTTTTCTCTAACAAAGGGAGCCTCAGAGATGGGGGACAAGCTGGAGTGGCCAGTCTGAGTCCCAGGAGCAGGAGGCTCCATGTACAAGTGTAAGAATTGAGAGTGGGAATCCATGCCTTTCAATAGTCAACTCCCCGCTAACCACACAGCGGGTGGAACCCACCAGCCACTCTGAGACTCACCACCTCAGAAACTCAAAGGGGCAGTTCTACTCTGTCCCATGGAGTGTCTCTGAGTCAGAACCAGCTTGATGTTTTAGAAGATAGATTGACGTACCCACCCTGGCATGGGTCAAATGCCACCGTGTTTGGGAACAGAGGACGCTTCTTTGCAGATGCTGTCGGGGAACTGAAGGAAGACCTACTAGAGTAGGGTGGGTCCTGGCCCTGATCCCTTCAGAGAAACATTTTGTAAAAGAGGAGAACAGTCGTGGACATGCATCTCACACAGATGCTGGGTGAGGGCAGAGGCTGGTGCATTTGTAAGCAGCATAGGAAGGCCAGCGCCCACTAGACACCGGGAGGGAGGCACAGATCATTGCCTCTCTCCAAACTCTGAGAAGGGATCCACAAGGCCAATGCCATGTGCCCCGCCTACAGAAAGGTGACCCCAGGCGCCTCTCACCTCTAAAGTCGCCCACTCTACGGCATTTTGTGCAGGCAACCCGAGGACACCACTGGACCAATTAAGACTGCTTACAGTTGACAAGTACCTGGCACGTGACCGAGGCCGTGGAACCACCCGCTGGCCCAGCGCAGAGCTGGGGGTGGCTCTGAGGAGGGTGAGCTAGGACCCTCTGGGGAAAGCAGTGGCACCAGAGGCAGGTGGAGCTCGGGGCAGGTGGGCAGCAGAGCGAGGAGCTGCTGTGCTCTCCCAGGGGCTCAGAGCAGCTGCCCATGTGCCAGGCCCAAGGAGGGTTGGTGGTGAGCGTGATGAGTCACCAGGTGCGTGTGTGCCTGGGCTCCCTATGGAAGGGATGAGCACAGGCGCCTCCTCCCCACTCCCCACCCTGCGGGGATTCAAGGCAGAGGCTAGAGTCCGACCAGCCACGCTAATCACACTGCCTGTGGGAGGCCCCCCGGGGCACCACACTCTTTGAGCCTCCCCCCACTCCCCACATCCGCCCTCTCCTCTGTGCTTTGCCCACAGCCGCGCCAGAGTGTCCTGGTTCTCACTCTCTCCATGACCTCTTCCATCGCTGATCCCGGGTCTCCCACTTTCACTGAGCACCTCAGCCCTGCCTCTGGCCCAGCCCAGGTAAGTGGGAACATATGGGTCAGGGCGTGGGGGAAGAGGGGAAGGAACAGCAGAACAGACCATGAGCACAAGGAAGTCCAAACACCTCCAACAAGGTTTGTTCAAAAGAAACCGCTAAAAGAGAAATGGGTATGCAAGCCCATGTCCTGTCCTCCTGACCAGCAAGGAACACCATGCTCGGCCACACCAGCGGTGGCCTCTTTCATCTTTCATCCTGGGGGTGCAAGGAGGTGGGGGTGTAGCTAAAGACAAGGGCTACAGGTCAATGTCATGGTGAGACAAAAAGTCTTTTCTCAAAGATGCCTCTCCCATCTAGATTCCACAAGGAAAGGCGGGGGTGCTCTGTGTGTATCACCATTACGAGGAGAGGGACTCAGAGTCACTACTCCTGATGTCAGAGTCCATCTCAGGAGAAGGCTGTTTCTCCAACTTCTAGAGGCAGATAGAACACTTGACGAGATGGCATCATGGGTACTAGCCAGCTCCACGGACACCCGCAGCTTCCCAGTGAGAGGGTCAACAGAGCAAAGACACCATTTCTATCTCTGGCCTGACCCAAGCACCAAATTCCGGCCAGGGGCCAGAGCAACTTTTGCAGAGAGCCTGGTCCCTCCAAAGTGGGTCTTCAGTCATCATGGATTCTTGCTTTCTTGGCCACCAGCAGGGTCTCGTGTGGAACGTGGGGTAGGAGGTAGGAAGCCTGGATCACCTAGCAAGCTCCCAGTTCCTCTGAAGGTTTCCAGAACCCTGTGGCTCTCTTGGTCTCTGAGCACAAAGCCATCCACAGAACGGGGTTGGAAGTGGCTCTCAGGAGGACAGCGTGGTGTCTCGCCGGTTGGTTGACCACGTGGGTGAGTCATGAGACCCGGATGCAGACTGAGACAGCTGTGGTGGATTCGTCTGAGCAGCTAGCTGCTGAACCCCGTGGCTCAGCCCCGGCTCTCAGTCTGCACAACTGGAGGAGGAAAAGCATCTTCCATGGGAGAGGATCTTTGGGGTGTTCCCAGAAGCCCCTTTGGCCATCTAGTAGCTCAAGAGATAGTTTCAAATTTAGAAATCGTTTCACAGTGACTAAAATAGATGACCTGGAACATGATGGTTGATTTTTTCCCCTTTTATTGTGATAAATATATAACTGAGCAAGAGCCATTTCCACATCCTTAAGGTATCCGATTCAGTGGCAGGAGTTATGCTTAGCATGTCCTTCAACTGTCCACATGATCCAATCCATCTCCACATTTCTCCACCAGTGTTCATGGAAAATACTAGCTTTCCCTTCCCCCCAACCCCCTGGAGCAAATATGCGCATCCTGTATACCAAGTATACCAAGCAGTTGATGCCTGGGCTCAAAACGCCACCCCAAAGAGCAGCGTGATGACACTGCATTCCTGGGCAGTGAGTTTGACCTTCTCTGTCCCAGAACTGGGGCAGCCTCCTCCCCAGACGCTCTCAAGGCTCCACAGGAAAGCACTCAGCTTTGAAGTGTTCAAATGGATGCTGCCTGGTTCTGGGAGACAGTTGCTTTCAATGTATCCGAGGCAGCAGCACACACCTGCCCCAGGCTCAGTGGGAGTCCGTTGCTTTCAGCTGCTCAGCAGATGAAGACAGAGAGGGCAGGAGACCTGATGTGACTCTCCCCTCAAAGCCCGGTCCCACTGTGGATTCTTGGGGGCCAGAGGACCACCAGCAGCCGTGACGCAGGAGGCTCCAGAGACCAGTGCACTGTGAGGACCGGTGAGTGCATATTGTCAAGAGAGAAGGGGAAAGGATGTCCAAAAGGCAAAACCCCAAGCAGCAAGTGCCCAGAGCCAGAGGACCAAAGGAGCCCCAGTGAGGACCACTTTAGGGAAGGGATGCCACAAGTGAAGGCATCTCATTCGTAGGCCGCACAGCTGAAGGTCTGACGATACAGAAAATGCCAGCCCAGGAAAGACCAAGAATGCCAGGAAGATATTCCCTGTGCTGTTGTTGATAAATGCCATCGATCTGGTTCCAACTCGTGGTGATGATCCAAAGTGCTACACAGCGAGTCCTGCACCGGGCTCATCCGGCTCTCAGGGTTCAGGCCACAGTTGGAGCCACGGTGTCAGTCCATCTTGTCCAGGGCCTCCCTCCTTTTCCCTGCCCCTCTACGTTAACCAAGTAGGAAGCCCTTCTCCAGGGACCAGTCTCTCTTGGCAATGTGTCCAAAGTATGTGAGATGCCATCTTCACACCGTCCTCGCCTCTGAAGAGCATTCTGGCTGAACTTTTCCCAAGACAGACATGTTGGCTCTTTTGGAAATTCATGATACTTTCCCTACTAAGTAAATGTAGAAGCTTGTAGGAGAGATAATGACCAACAAGAAACAAGCATGTGATTGCTTGTTACTGTGACTGAAATGTCTTTGACAAAATATCACCCCAAATTTGGGCTCAGGAGGCTGCTTGGCCGTGAAAGGGGAGCTGGATCACTGGACAGAACAGCCATGAGGTGCCCTTGCCACCTCCCAGGGATGGAGACTGGGGAGCATAGATACCAAAAGGAAGAGACCTCAGTGGAATTCCTAAATCCAGAGATGTGATTCAGTTCTTCTGGTTAAAGGAAATGCCAGATGGATTTGAACACAGCACTGAGCGATAGCAAATAAGTTTTCATTCAAGGGATTTGGTTTCAGATAATGCATCTGTAATGACTAATAATAAAAATAAGTAAGCTAATAAGTCTTAAGTTGACCATCATGAAACAAGGAAAAGACCTGTATGGCCTAGGACATTGTAGAAGGGTGGCCACACCATGACAACATCGATAACCACATTTTGTTGCTGGTGTTGTGCCTGGTGCTAGGTTTTCCATGGGGTATCTTTGTCTCCATTTAGATGCAGGTGTCACTGAGGGTTGGGGAAATTTGAGTCTCTAAAGCTAATGTGACTTGTTGAACTAGAATGTTCCCCCAGGCACCTCTTCTTGCCCATCTGGGCAGTCTCATGGAGATAACTGGAATTCTAAGAGAACAAGAGGAGAATAATCAAAATACAGAAATAGATGGATGATTGCATGGGTAGGTAGATGAAGAGATAGGGAGAAAATGATAGAAAGCTAGATAGGCAGACCAATAGACAGATAGATAAATCAAATGATAGATGGCATAGACAGAAACAGAGTGAGTGAGAGTTATTGATGCCCATGACTCCTTACAGGTCCCGGAGGGGCACACACAGTTAACATGCACAGCTGCTAATGGGAAGGTTGAAGTTTTCCCTCTATCCAGAGGCACACTGAGGGAAAGCATTGGCAGTTTACCAGTCCAACCACTGGAAACCCCATGGAACACAGGCCTGGGACACCATGCATGAGGAGCAAACAGTTTTATTTCTTCTGTTCCCCTGAGACCCCACATCCAAAATACTCTGCATCCTGAGCCTCCTCAGGAAGACAGGCAAAGCACTGGAAAGCCCCCAAGGCCACAAAGTCCAGGGTGAGGACATGTTCCCAAGGGAAAGACAGTCACCCAGCCATGAGGTGTGGAGGCAAGGTAAAAATACACTGTTGTGTCCACGGACACCTGCTGCATGCAGCCTCCCTGCTGCAGCTTCTGTGTGTCCTCTCAATGACACTTACAGCATCTCTCTGCCCTTTCCCCATCAATTGAGGGTGGGGGGCTCTAAGGCATGGGGCAAGACAGGTCATTCACATGCTCCAAATCAAACATTCAGCAAATAATCAAGCCAAAGCTTCCTGGATGCCACTTGAGGTGCATGCTGACAGACGAAAGTGCTGCCTTCAGGTGTGCTGTGTGTGATTCCCGAGACAAGAGCAGAAGGAGCAGGGCTCCGGGACAATTGCAGAGATTCAGAGGTGAGTGGTCCTTGGCGGGTAACGGAGTGAAGCCTAGGAAATCAGACAGACTCTGGTCTAAGTTTCGCTTCCCATAAGGTAATGACCAGATGTTGCCAAGGTCTATCCTTTAGTGTTTCTGCAAACTATCGTCTGTAACGTGAGGCTTGAATCTACTCTGAAGATGCACCTTGGGGAAATGGAAGCACCCAAGCAGGAGTACCAAGGACTGCTCTAAGAAAGCTGTGGACGCCCGACTGGCTGTCCCCTCTCACTGGGTCACTGCAGCTGCACCAGGAGGGGCCAGACACACTACTGACTCCACAGCCTCTCCATAGAGGGTGTCATGCACCATCTAAGTGGCCAAGGGAAAGAGCATCTCTCTGGCAGACAGTCTCAGGAAGACTGAATAGCCCCGTGCTGCAACCCTGGCCTCCAGCCAGACTCCCCGCCACAGGCAGATGCTGGGGCAGCCAGGCAGCTTTGCTCTGATTTCTCTGTGTGGCTCACATGGTGGGGAGCCTGCATCCTGGAACGAGGAGAGCTGGAGCTAAGGAGCAGTTGTCTTCAGACAGACATGCTGTCGAGATGATCGGCATGAGTGAGCATCCACACATCCTCCAGACAAATGGCCAATGCCAAGGAGGGGCTACCAGAGAACAGACATGGCCAGGGACTGGGGTCCTTTTGGGGCAGGTGGCAGGAAATGTGAGGAAGGGACAAGGGGTCTTATGTGGAAAGAAGTCTAGGGAGAGACATTCACAAGGAAGATTATTCAGTGGAAAAGACCATGGGCCCAGGAGCTGGACGGTCTGGCTTTACCCCTGGGGATCCATAAAGGAGCCCTGGTGGCACCGTGACTGACCACAAGGTCAGCAGTTCGAAGCCAGCAGCTCCTCTGTGGGAGGTCAGAGGGCCCGTCTTGGAAATGCACAGGGACAGCTCTACCCTGTGCTGTTGGGGCCCTGTGAGTCTCCATAGACTCCACGGCAGTGAGTCTGGTTTGGGAATCATCTCACCCTGCCTTTCCTGTAGACGTCCTCATCTGTGAGTTGGATGTGATAAGGGTCTCTCTCCCTCATCTGTGAGTTGGGTGCAATAAGGGTCCCACCTTATTCATGAGCTATTTGTAATAAAGGCCCACCCACCTCACTGGCTGCAGCTGAGATGAAATGAGTCAGAGGGGTAGCAGGCTTAGAACGGTCTGCCGGACACTCCTTTTGTGGCTGCTTCTGTTGCTAGTGGCCCATGCCTCAGCCCTGGCTCACGGCCACCCATGGGCTCCGCAGGGTTTTGACGGCTGGGCCCTCTCACAGGCATGTTACCCATTCCATCTTAGGTGCATGGGTTTGAACTTCCAACCCTTCTGTTAGCAGTGGATGGCTTCATCATCTGTGCCACCGAGGGTCCTCTCTAAGCTCTTGTGGTGAAGCTGCTAACCACCTGCAAGGTGGGGCAGTCTGCCCTTTGTCCCTGCGATGGGGGCTCAGCAGATCCTGGAGCAGTTTCCCATCTCTCAACACAGCTTCTCCTTCTGCAGCGGAAGTGGGCATCCATAGACCAAAGCAGTCACAATTTAGAAAGTGCTCTCCCCCACCCCTGCCACAGAGAAAAGACATGGCAGGCATGTCTACTGCAGATTCCTAGAGGGCGACCGCTTCTCCTAAGCCCTCCAAGTACAGTAGACGCCCTTCTGGTGCTCCTTCTGCTCCAAAACTCCCTGGCTGGCTTTGCACAGCCGACCTGATTATTGAAAATTGATGGAGTGTCCAATCCCACCCCAGGTTGATCACCTGACCTGCCCCTGCACTTCTGCGAAGTGTGAACATCGGGCTGTCTTCCTCCCCAACCTCCACTCTTGAAGGAGGTGAAGGGGAGGGTGTGAAAGAGACAACAGAGGTGTATCCAACACCTGAAGCCAGAACAGTCAGTGAGGAGCAGGAAAGAGGCCCTCCGCGCAGGTGGGCCACACACAGAGAAAAGCTGAAGTGGTGGCAAGGCAGAGGGTGGGAAGGGGTGGGAGGGGGTAAGGACAAAGAAGGGAGGACTAAAACATCCTTCTTGCCTGGGGAGCTGGGTCTGCTGCAATCTTGACTCTGGGAGGCTGCAGGACCCAGGAGCTAAGTGGCTGGTGCAAACCTGACTTGCTTATGTGGGCATTTGGGGCATTCAAGCAAACTTTCATCCAAGGCCCGGCATGGTGGGCATTCAAGAAAAATTCAAGAAGGCTGACTTCTTGCAAAGATGGTGTTGAGAGACCAATTCTTGGAACTCCAGGCACCAGGGGCAGAGGGATAGTCACCCAGATTCTTCTAGAACTGAACTGCCTTCCTTGGGGCAGCAAAGTCTGCTGGAGGGGGACAGAACCTGGAGATCCTGGGCCACCAACAGCCTCTAACCCCACTGTGCGCCCCCTGTCCCTCCTCTGCAGGACCAGCCCCAGGCCATCCCAGTGGGCGCATGGACAGCGCCCTCAATGCTAGCGTGCCAGGCTTCCTGCTACAGGGTTTCTCTGAGTTCCCACGCCTGCGACCTGCACTCTTCCTGCTGCTACTGGCCGCGCACCTGGTCACAGTGACTGGCAACCTGCTCATCCTGGCGGCCGTGACCGCAGCCCCGCGCCGCCCGCCCATGCTTCTCTTCCTGGGTCAGCTGTCCGCCATCGAGCTGGGCTACACACTGGTGGTGGTGCCTCGCGCGCTGGTCGACCTGGCGACTCCGGGCCCCACGCAGGGGCGCCCCATCTCCCGGGTGGCCTGCGCCGCGCAGATGCAGCTCTTCGTGGCCTTGGGTGGCGCCGAATGCTTCCTTCTGGCTGCCATGGCCTACGACCGCTACGTGGCCATCTGCCACCCGCTGCGCTACCCCGCCGTGGTGACGCCCACGCTGTGCGGGCGCCTGGCGCTGGCCTGCTGCCTGGGTGGCTTGGCCGTGTCGCTGGGGCTGGTGGCCGCTGTCTTCCGCTTGCCCTTCTGCGGGTCGCGCCTGTTGGTCCACTTCTTCTGCGACGTGACGGCGCTGCTGCACCTGGCCTGCACTCGCGGGTACGTCGACGAGCTGCCGCTGCTGGGCGCCTGCCTGCTGCTGTTGCTGCTACCCTCCATGCTCATCCTGGCCTCCTACGGCGCCCTAGCCGCCGCCCTGCGCCGCCTGCGCGCGCCCGGGGGCCGCCAAAAGGCCGCCTCCACCTGCGCCTCGCACCTGGCCGTCACCTTCCTGCACTACGGCTGCGCCACCTACATGTACGTGCGGCCCAAGACCGCCTACGCCCCGCGGCGAGACCGCACGCTGGCCCTGGTCTACACGGGCATCACGCCTCTGCTCTACCCGCTCATCTACAGCCTGCGCAACCGCGAGGTCACCACCGGCCTGCGCAGGGCGCTGTCCTGGTGGCCCTGGTCTGGCCGGCCCTGACCACAGGTGGGATGGCCAGGAGCAAAACTCAGCCACACCATGTCCCCCGCCCCAGGTTCCCCTGGGAAAGGAGGACAGGGGAACCTTCCAGCCTGACCCCGTCCTTCCTTGAAGGGCTGCCACAAGCCGTGGTGCCTCCCCAAAAGCTGGGTGTGGGGGCTGTGCAAAGACCCGAGCTGTGACCCGATGCTGTGCGGGAAGGTGATTCTCATCCTCCAGGAGCTCACGGCCTGGGAGGGACAAGTGGACTTCACCCCAGGTTGACCTCCATCAGAGGGGCGCTCACAGGACAGCTGCCCAGGTGGGATTTTGTGAGCCTGGGCGGGAGCTGGGGAAACTTCTGGGCGGGGGAACCACTAAGAGCTGAACTCAAGGACAAAGGGTCACAGAGGAAGAGTGGAGATATTTTTCACCCCCAAACTCCACCACCGAGTCCATCTGAGTCCCAGCAAGCTGTAGGACAGCACTGAACTAACCCAGTGAGTTTCTGAGATTTTAAAAATGTTTACAGGGCAGAAAGCCTCATCTTTCGTCCACCAAGAGACTGGGGAGGAGGGGCAGGGCAGGGTTTTGAACTGCTGACTCCAATAGAGAAGCCTATTAGAAATGGCCCACCTGTCTGTGGTAATTGCCATGGCTGCGCTAAAGCACAGAGAGCGGATAGGACTGAAGCCAAAGCAGTTCTGAGGTATGATTCCTCCCAGAGGGCAGGTTGACTTCCTGAGCCAGGCAGAATTCACTCCTTATCAGAAATTACCAAAGCTGTCTGTGTGGGACACTGCCTCACACAAAATGAAAGAGAATAAAAGCAAGCCCGGTCAATACTTACCTTCATGAAGGGATCACCATAGCCAAGTGTAGTGGAGAAAACAGATGGTGCCTAGTTATCAGAAAAAAATAGTGCCTGGGCTCCTAAAGCTTTGTCTTAAAACAGGCATTCATCTAAGTAAGTGTTGGCTATATCCACACAGAAGCGTACACTAGCCAGAGTGATCCAAGGAATATAAATAATAAAATTCAAGACTAGAGGTGGGAATTGTAGTAGAGCTTAAATTCTGAGCACTCTCTTTGCAGAAGACTATGACTGACCATGAGATCCCCAAATCGGTGAAGGACCACCCCCCCCCCCGACAGGTTACGTGTACATTGAACTCTCTTGGACATCATTGGCCACTGAAGCGAATAGCTTTTTCCTCAGACAGAGTTTATAGAAAAATCTAGTACTACAGATAAATATGGCTTAAAATGTAACAGCTTGCTGTGTGTGTCCCTTTGACTCACTTTTAATTTGTCTTAGTGTTTATTATTTTCTGCTTTCTTTTAGATTGTGGTTTATCTACATTTTATTTTGTTTTTCACTGATGGGTTATTTTTTGTTTGGGATATGATTTTCTTTATATAAAATCTAAGACAAGTAATCTATGAAGAAAGTACAATAATACACCTTTAAGGGTTTTGAAGGGAAAATTGGGGTAACAGGTAGAAAATAACAATGGATACAAGAATGAGGCATGTGATCAAAAATTGATGGTATTGATAATTGCACAACTCTTGTTAATATATTTAAACTACTGAACTGTAGGGCATGTAAGTAGATGTCAAAATGCTTAAAATAATAAAATAAAGACACGCTTGGAAAAAATCCCTAAAGCATGGGAAAGACTAGTTTCACTAATACATAAAGAGCCCTTTCCAATCAATACAGAAGCACCCACAAGGGAAATGAGCAAAGAATCCAAAAAGTTTGCAGGAAAGAAGATGGCCTCAATTCACGGCCATTGGGTTGATGCTGACCACTTTGGGGCACACTCACAGGTTTTGCTGGAGCTGTTCCCACTTCTTCCACAGGACCCCAGGTGGCGCAGAGAGCTGCGCCTCAGGCCGCTCACCAGGAGGTCAATGGTTCCAACCCACTGCAGCCTCAGAAACCCTAGTAAGCAGGTCCACTTGTTCCGACGACGGGGACCTTGATTTGCTTATGTTTGCCAAATCGGATTTCATTTGTTGCAGTAATTCCATCACTGGGGTGTCACCCTACAGATTCTCCTGCCTATGCAGTTCTGTTTCAGCATAGCTGTGTCCACGTTGCTGGGCTTAGCAGGCTTCAGATGAGCGATTTCTTAACTGTGCATCAGTGACTGACAACGCCCATGCTGGTCTATGCTATGCTGGTTCGTCTGCCCCTGGTGAAAAGATGGCAACAGCCTTGCATGTGGCAGTTGTGGGACTCATTCCCCACCATTGGGTCCAGTCCAACCCATCTTGACCCAGTAAGACAGAGCCGGGCTGTCCTGTGAGCGTTTGAGACTCTGACACTTTACCGGAGGAAGAAGCCTCTTCTGAGGAGTACCTAATAGCAGCAGCAACTTGTAGCCCGCTGCACCATGAGGGAGCCAAGCTTGAAGCAGCCTTGGGTAAAGGTGGGACTTAGGACATCAGGGTGTCTGAAGGCATGGTGAAGGAGTCACTAGAATTTCTTTTTTTCTTTTCCCCAGGCTGTGGTAGTTGTATAAACTGCTGTCAGTTTGAGAGGATTACAAGTGAAGGGGTGGATTTGGGCCTGCCAGTCAGGTTGTAGCTTGATGACCTCATTTGGAGGCGCTAAGGAAATAAATAGCTCTCTTGAGGCAGGTCGCAGGCTCAGTCCCTGCAAGACATTCTTGTTGACAAGCCACATGGACACAGGCTGATGGCAGACAGAGCCTCGGAGCTGGAGAAGCCACATAGAGACCCTTGTCAGTGCTCAGATGCTTACAATGCCACTGGATCCACAAGACTTCCCACCCACTGGCCTGTGATCATCTTGCAGTCGGCATCATTGTATGTGTTTTGTGAGTCTGAAGAGGACTTTACAGATTGGTTTCAGAAATGTGAGCTAATATCAGGCTTATAGACTTGTTCTGGACTGGGCTGGGATGTTTTCTTAATGTACAATTACTCTTTATATAAAGTTCTCTCATGTACATATGAGTGTCTATACATTTGTTTCTCTAGTCTACCCAAACTAACACACAGGTCCATCTTTTGAATGCCATGCTGCAATGCTCTCCCTGTCCCCCACCCTCCAAATGGCCTCTTGCTATCTGATGTTATCTCAACCCAAATATCAACCTACTTACAGGGGCCCCTCCACTGACCACCTGTGTCATGTTCTTCCTGCCACTCTCACACCACCATGCTGTCATTCCTGGCCATCTCTCCCAGGTAGAAGTCACTTTGTCTGTGGGCTTCCTCCTGGGTCACTGACAGACCCTTTTTCATTCCCTTTCACTTCAAAGAGCAGGGGACACACCCAGACCCCTTAGGACATGCCAAGCTACGGGAACCAAGGAGAACAGTTCCAAAGGAGTCAAGCAGACACAACTAGCAAAAATATTACTGTGACTTCTGCTTAGTGACCCAGTCTGACGGTCAGATGGCTACTCTGTCCCAGGCCAGGTCTGCTGGGGCTGCACCCCTTTTCCAAGCTCTGTCTCCATGAGACCTGCCCCCACAGTCCTTCCATCTGCAGAAGAACCAATGGGTCCGAGAGACTTGCCAAAGGCCAGAAGAAGCAGCTGAGCTGTCTACAGAGGGGTGAGGCCAAGATATCTAAGGAAATAGGAGAGGGCTAGTGCTTAGAGCCCCAGAAAACAGTTTCTTCATGCACCCAGGAGGGGATAGCCTCCTGGAGTAGAAACCCACCCAATTGTCCCCTGGGGGCAGGTGTGATGAACAGAACAGGGAGACTCTGACTTCTCATGGAAGGTGGCCCTGTATGGGGAAGTGGGGGACAGGACCTGCCCAATATATGCATACTAGGACAGTACTTGGGGAATACTATATCAGTATTTTTGGTTATGCTCACTGCAAATTGCTGGTGGACTGAGACATCTCTGTGAAACATTGACACTTTGGACTTGATCTTGTGAATTGGGTAACTGGGGTGCACAGGGACCTCAGGACAGGACGTCAGTGATGCCCACCTTCCACACAGGTTGTACAGGTGTGCTGGGAGGCAGGAAGAAGAAGACAAGAAGTTGGCAACCCAGTAAGGTGTCCTGACCATTCCATAAAGGGACAAAGTTACTGAGGACAGAGAAGTGGCACTGTAACGAATGTGCTTGGGGGTTGCACGGGTGTCTCGGGAGGGCAGTGTTCGTTGTGTAAGTGGTCCAGTAGTACGAGGAAGGGGGCAGGGGAATGCCTGCTTGAAAGTGCACCTGAACATGCACCTGCAGTCTGCCAGGAGGGGCCATGGCCATGTTCCCGCATGATCCGTGGGGTGGAGCTGGAGGTCCACGAGGGCCCAGCCAAGGAGGGTCAGAGGTGCAGAGAAAGTGGCCATGAAGCTAAAAGCAGCAAGGGGATTTCCCAAGTCTGGACCTTGAAGGCACTCACAATCCACCCTTGGAAGTAGTATGCGTGTCTGTTATGTGTATAGTGTGTGCACACATATGTTTGTGTGTGTGCATGTGTGGTGTGTGTTGTGATGTGGTGCTCGTGTGCATGCACCATATGGCATGTGTAGTGTGTTAGCACACATGTGCATGGGTGCATTTGGTATGTGCATGTGCTGTGTGTGCATTGAAAGCATACACATGCATGCATTTCTGCCATGTGTGTGGTGTGTGCATGTATGTATATGAGTGTGGCATCACCTTTAGGTGGCCTGGTCCGTGTGTGAGAAGACACATGTATATGTAAACATGCATTTGTGTTGAGTATATGGATGAATATAGTGTATACATATACACGTTTGCATTTGGGTGGTGTGTATGTGATACATGTCCATGTATGTGTATAAGAGGGGTGTGCTGTGAACGTGTATGCCTGTGTACATGTGTGTTTGCATTATAAGGGTGGAGTGTGAGTGTGTGTGTAGGTTGGGGAGATCACAACAACAGGAAAAGTGGAAGTGGAACCAAGAACTGAGCAAAGGATTGACCACAGCACCCTAACGGAGCTCAAAAGCAGGCTGTCCACCATCCCCCTCCCCCACAGGCTTCCCCATGGGCTAGTTCCCATGATCTGCATTGCAGCAGGACCCAGCCAGGCGATGGGACAGCTTTCCCAGGGACCAGCAGAAGGTCCAGCACGGGAGAGTTGCTCACCTCTATCTTGCATGCCAAGATTCAGCACCGTGGTGAGCTCTTCTTACATCCAGTGACCACGCTCAACTCAACACCAAGCTTGGTGTCATGCAGTTACTGACCAGGAGAGGCTGGTGTAAGTCCAGGAGGACTGTGTATATGGCCAGGGACTAAGATATGTTTCACAGGTGCTTGATGTTCTGGGTCTGCTCCCCCTTCCCCCACCATCCCCTTTTCATCCAACCCAGCAAAACAGCAATGAGCTTTTTCTTTGAAAGTAGTGCTCATTCAAGATAAGCTGCCAAGTGTTTCTTTGGTCTACCACCACCATCACCATAGAAGTTGTTCCCCACAGGTCATGAAGCAGGTGTGCACCAAAGACCACTGAAGCTGTTCCCAGTAAGTAGATATAAGGAGCAGAACAGTGGGTAGCCCCCGGCATAACCAAATCAAGTAGAGATGAGTTTCCATCAAGGCAACTGATGCTGTAGTCAGAAATGATGGTCTCCAGCTCAGGGATGTGAATGTGCCTCCTGCCATTCTGTTGGGGGTAGGGGTGGGGGTAGGGAGGTGGGGAGATTAGCCACATGGAAAAACCCATGAGAGGGCAGTATGACTGAGAAACAGATGGAGTTGTTCCTTGGGAGTAAGCTCTTCATAGTGGCAGGAGAGTCTGGTAGTAGAGAGATACAGGGGTGGGGTGGTAGGCAGGTTGGAAAGTGGGTCTTGGTGTGACTAGTGCCAGGGGAGTGCGTGCCATGACCCAAGTGAGGAGCAAGCCTGGGACTCCAGAGAGATGGCAGGAAATGAATTTGTCTCCAAAGACTAGAGGTCTGGATAGGGCATGAAATATTAGGTCTTTCAAGGACAGTCCTTGTGAGGAACTAGGATCAAAGGAGACATGGCTCCTACCTCCACCTGCCCATAGTTTGAAGCCCATGATGGATGGACCCCAGTCCCCGAGCTCAGTCTGTAGAATGAAAGGAGAAGACCATGGTGCTCAGGACGGAAAACTTGGGCTTGGAGAGCCATCAGATCTTCAGAGATCTAATCCAGACTCTTTGTTTCATGAATGAAGCATTGGAGACACAGAGAGATTAAGTCACCTGAACAAAGTTCTCAAGCAAGACCCGATATTCTGAGCATGTAGTGAAGCTTCCAGTCCCATGCCAGCTTGACAGGACCTGCTCTCTAAGATCATGAAGCCTTTGTCTGGTTGGCACTGACAACAGATCCACTCTAGTGGAATCAGTCCATCTCACTGAGGGCCTTCCTCTTTGTCGATGACCCTCGACTTCACCAAGTGTACTGTCCTTTCTCAGGCATCAGTCTCTCCTGACAGCATGCCCAAAGGAGGAGAAGTGCAGTCTCACCGTCCTTGCTGCTAAGGATCAGGGTGACTCTTCTTCTTCCAGCAGTTCTCAACCTTCCTCATACCGCCACCTTTTCATACAATTTCTCGTGTTGTGGTGACTCTCCTCCCCAACCATAAAATTATTTTCACTGCTGCTTCATCGCTATAATTTTGCTACTGTCGTGAATCAGGCAACCCCTGTGAAAGGGTGGTTGGACCCCCAAAGAGGTCATGACCCACAAGTGGAGAACCTCGATCCTAGGCAGATTTTCTGGTTCTTCTGGTAGTCTATGGTCCTTTGTCCTCCTCCAACACCATCATTCAGCTTTTCTTCAGCCCTCCGTCTCCCTTGTCCTACTTTCAGGTGTGTATGAAGTCTTTGGAACCAGCCTGTGGGGAGGTTTTAGTAGCCGGGAGTCTCAGAGTCACCTCGAAGAAAGAGCTAGACATCAGCCTTTGAAGCCATTGAAAACCCAAACCAAACTTCCCACCACTACGTCACTCTCAGTGAACTCAAATGACCTACGTTTGAGGCTGCTGCTGAGTGCCCACTGAAAGCACCATGCAGAGATGCCACCTAGTCAATACTGACTCATGGGGATGCTGTAGGACAGGGGAGAAGCGCCCTTGGGTGTTTCTGAGGCTGTAACTCTTTATGGGAGCAGAAAGTCTTTCTCCAGGGGAATGGCTGATGGTTTCCCACTACCAACCTGGCCAGGTGCAGCCCAACCAGTAACCACTACATCGCCAGGGCCCCCCTGGACAGCCCAGGGGCTCACAATTCCATTCTGGTAGGCATGATTCCCCATCAGTGGGATTTGATTCCACAACTCCTAGTTTGGTCCCCCTTCCCAACCCCCTCCTTTCTTCCCACCAGCCCAGAGGTGTAAAACTCGCTACCCCTTCCTCTGGTGCCCATCATGACCCTTACAGGCAGGGAAAGACCCCAAAGACCCAGGGAAGAGCTCATTAGCCTTGGAACAAGGACAATTAAAAGTTGAGGCAAAACTATTTGCAGAATGTGCATTCCCTGGGGAACTTAACAGGGGAATACCTGGGGTGGCAGAGAGCTAACTGGGAGAAGGGCGAGTCAAAGAACAACGAACACACCAAAATCCAATAATTGCCCTCTGGGGACTCCCAGATTCTCAGAAGTGACCCACCAAGACTGACAAAGTGAAAATTCCATTGCCGGGAGGAGCGGGGACAACTGTCTCAAGGACTTCCTCAGAGCAGAGCGAGTCCTGTGTG
Organism: Nesogale talazaci; assembly: GCA_004026705.1. Classification (NCBI taxonomy): domain Eukaryota; kingdom Metazoa; phylum Chordata; class Mammalia; order Afrosoricida; family Tenrecidae; genus Nesogale; species Nesogale talazaci. The sequence continues at coordinate 65,344 of PVJH01006055.1, forward strand.
TGAGGTGAGCTCCCAGCCCAGGGGGCCCGCAGGTCCGGTGCAGGGCAGGTGGGGGAGGCTGGTGCCCAGACCCTGGGAGTAACTGGGGCTGTCTTGGGAGCCTCCCAAGCAGTGCTGTTCTCTCTGCATGAGTTTGGGGAAACGCAGTAGAGTCCTGGGTCTGCTCAGATGCCGGGTCCACAGCCTAAGCTGATGTCTCGGTGAGCGCACATCTCTTGGCTGCCTAAGAAGGGTGAGCAAAGAAAAGAAGGCTCTTTGCCAGACATCGGAGAAGTTACAGTGTGGTGGAGAGCAGAAGTGGACTCATAGAAGGGGTGGGCTTGAAGCAGAATGGTAGATAAAAATACCTGTTGCTGCCGTCACGTCGAATCTGACTCCTCGAGGCCATACAGGACAGAAGGGAACCGCTCTCACAGGGGCTCTGAGGCTGCCGTCCTTACACTAGCAGACTGTGCCATTTCCTCCATGGGTCCAGCCACTGACCCTTTGTTTAGCAACCGAGCTCTTGACGACTGTGTCAGCAGCCCTGTGCAGAGAGCCACAAACCAAACGACAAGTCCACTGCCCTCCAGTTGATTCCAGCTCACTATGGCCCTGTCCACAGATCGATGTTTTTAAACGCACTGCCATGAGCTGACCAGCCCAGAGCAACTCTGCAGGGCAAGATAGCACTGGCCCTGTGGGTTTCCGAGACCCCTAACTCTCTATGGGAGTCGAAATCCCCATCTTTCTCCGTCATCAATAGATAGAGGCCCTTGTCTTTTCCTGAAAGGGAGAATGGCGGCCAATTTCCATCATCAAGATGCATAATTGCCCTGGAAAGGGGGAGGTTTGGTGCCTGGTCTGGTGAGCACAGGAGATCACTCATTCAGGGTACCCCGGGACAGTCTTCTCAAAATGCAGCAAGTTTCCCTGTCCTGACCCATGAGGCCCTCCCCTTTCTGTTGGAGCGGCCCCTTCTCTCTCCTTGCCCTCTGGTTTGCAATTGGCTCTGGTCCCACTGGCTGGCACCCCTCCCACAGGTAAGGGCAGGCAGCATGAGTTCGTGGATCCGCAAATGAACTGCAAACTAAGGTAGAGCCTATGAGAACTGTGGAGGAGTGGCCCAACACGGAAGGACTTCACTTCTCCTGTCTGGAGCACTTTAAGCTGAAGCTTCAGGCGCTGCTTGGTGGCCATGATTAGCCAATTCCTCTCTAGTGCTGGAAGAGACTCCAGCGTTGACCTCATCACCTATGCTCACTCACATTGCAGATGGAGAGACAGGGTCCCATGCCCAGAGGTGCTTAGGTGATTGGCTGATCAGGGCAGATAGAAGCCAGATGTCCTCGTCAGCAACACAAGTGGGCTTACCCCACCTCCGTTTTCCAAGAAGCAGATGTGTGCATTGTTTCTCGGCTGCTGCATCTGTGTCTCTCGCTCTCTCCATCTCTGTCTCTCTGGTTGTTTACAAGGTTCTGCTCAGTAGCTCCTGTCACTGCTCCACATGCCCGGCTTCCTCTGGGGCTCCTGAATGAGGTCACCATGACTCACCCTGGCTCCGTTCCTACCTGGCTCTCTGCCTTGCTGCTGCTGACCCCTGTGCCCCTAGCCCCTGTCTCTGGACCCCTAGGGCTCTGCCCCTTGCCTAGAAAGAATCCCTGTGTCAAGCAAAGTAAAGGAAAGTCTAATTTTCTTTGAAAGCTGAGAAAAAGCCTGTTAGTGGCAATATTACAGCACCGGAGCAGGGCGCCAACCATGGTGTCCAGCGAGCACCCCCAGGACCAAGGTGAACCACTCCGCTGCGAGCTTCCCTCTGCGTCTGTGACTAGCACCCGGGTGCCTGGTGTTGCTGGGGGTAATGCTGGAGGGGGAGGGCGGGGGAGGGGCTTTCAAGAATGCCTCAGGGGCGGAGGGAGGAGGGAGGACGCAATATTTGGCCACGTTGTTTCTGTGATGAGGAAAATGGGTGGGAGGCGGGCTTGGTTAGCTTCTCCTTTCCACGAAAGGGTCCCGGAGATCCTTCTGTCCGACCCTTTTTAACAAGTACGCAGGAAGCCACCTTCCACCCTCCGCCCTCCCAGGTGGCAGGATTGAGCCACAAGTGAAGCGGAATTGTCCGTGAGTCACCACGCTGCGTTAGAGCTTTTGTTGTGGGATTTTTTAAAGGAACAAGAGCATCATTCTTTTTTTTCTTTTTTCTAAGAGGAGCGACACGTCGCTGTCTCACATCCGTGTGGTGGCTTTCAACTAAGAAAGCCCGACAGCGGGTCAACGGAGTTGCGGTGGGGCCTGCGGCTCCGGCCCTGGGCTGCTCCCCCAGCCCGCGGTGCCTCCAAGCCAGCAGCCCCTCTGCTGGAGAATGGGCGGCGGTTTCGGCCAGTGACTCGGCCAGTGACTCGGAGGTCCCATGAGGCCGCTCTACGCCGTCCTTCTTACAGGGCCACCATGGAATCGCCATGCGCCGGGGCTGCAGGGGTCGCTCCTGCTCCTTCGCCCTGAGAGGGGCGGGGCAGCTGTGCGAGGAGACGCCCTCCTTCCCTCGGGGAGCGGGGGTTTCCATCCCTTCGCTGTGGCCTGTTGGGAGTGGCTGGTTTCTGAAGGCGCTCGCTCGTGACTTCATTGTGTGAAGCGTGTCCTTCAAGGGCTCAGCAAGTGTCTGCAGCTGCCTCTGAAGGGCGAGTTCCCGAGAAAGAGGGCACGGCGCCAGAGGTAACTTAATTACAGCACGCCAAATTTAATTAGGCGGAGCGCGGACCTCGTCCCTCGCCTTCAGAGCGCTTAGCACAGTTACCCTTAATTAATCTTTCGTCGTCGTTAATGTGATCTGTGTCCCTGTGAAGCGGGAAAAGCCCAGGAAACAGGGCACCCACTTGCCTCCCTCCTGTTCAGACAGGTCCCCAGGCCCGGCCCAGCTCCCCACACAGAACAGGGCTGAAGAGGCTTTTGTTAACGAACTGAAGCTGTTACCAACAGACAGACAGACAGATGGGGGAAGCAGATGTTGTGAGAGGGTTCCTGTCTGGGCAGTGACCCCTGGTGGGGCCGCCTGGAGGAGTGGGCAGAGGCAAGACCTGCCTGGCAGAAAGGGGCTGCTGGAACGCAGATCACCTATTCCCTTGGGGGTCTCGTGGGAGTCCTTCCCCAGCTCCCCTTCCTTTCTGACCCACTCCCCTCTTCTCCACCCTGGCCCTTCCTCGTCCCTGCCTCTTCCCCTTAGCCTTGCCTTCTCTGTCACTCTGCCTGCCCCCCTGTGCCCAACACTTGCCTTTTGCAGTCCACTCCGATCACCTCCTACAATATTGCAAGGGTTATTGTCCACTGCCTCTCCACCTCACGCCCGCCCCTGTCATGATGGCCCCACGGACCCTGGAAGGAAAGACTGCCTGGTCCAGTGCTGCCCCTACGACCAGTCACTCATTGGACCGGGTGCTCTGTAGATCTGCCATTGACTGATTTTTCAGAAGTAGAACACCAGACCTTTCTTCCAAGTCTCTCTCAGTGCAGAAGTTCAGCTAACACCTCCTGGGTGTCTTAGCACACAGATACTCACTCTTGGGAGGGGCAGGATGGAGGGGGTGGGGTGCTTGCACATAAGGTGCCCAGGCCAGACCAATATTGGGCCCAGGTCTCATTAGGGAGGAAAGGAGACTGGAGCAGTGAGCTAGCTGTGCCTCTCTAATGGGAAACAGATCCTAAAGGTACAAAGGTGACTAGGACGGGGACTTGATTGACAAAATGTCCTAGGTGACAGTGAAAAGCCAAAATACCTCTCCCCCTGCCTTCTCCCTGCCCTGCTGCTGCTTACCACCTAGGGGAGGGGTAAGGGACACTGACCCATCCCTTCCACCCAATCCACTCCAGCCACCATGCTATCCAGGGACCTGCATGTCCTCACCGGGCCCTAGACTGTGGACCCACCTGTCTCTCCAAGACCCCTCCTCGGGCCCACCTGCCCCATGAGGAGGGAGAACCTCACCTGGGTGAACGACTTTGTCTTCATGGGCCTCTCCAGGGACCGGCGGGTCCAGGAAGGACTCTTCATCCTCTTTGGGGCTGCCTACCTCCTGACCCTGCTGGGCAACGGGCTCATGGTCCTCTTGACTGGGCTGGACTCAAGGCTCCATCTGCCCATGTACTTCTTCCTGGGCCACCTCTCCATCGTGGACATCTGCTACACCTCCAGTGGGGTCCCCCAGATGCTGGTGCACCTGCTCCAGGAGAGGAAGACCATCTCCTTTGTCCGGTGTGGGGTCCAGCTGTTTTTCTCCCTAGCCCTCGGAGGCACTGAGTTCCTGCTGCTGGCCGCCATGGCCTACGACCGCTATGTGGCCGTCTGTGACCCCCTTCGCTATGCAGCCGCAATGAGTCCGCGGTTGTGCGTGCTGCTGGCCGCCATGTGCTGGCTCGTGGGTCTGGCGAATTCCGCTGTGGAGACAGCCATCACCATGCGCCTGCCCACCTGCGGTCGCAACGTGCTCAACCACGTGGCCTGCGAGACACTGGCGCTAGTGCGCCTGGCCTGCGTGGACATCACCCTCAACCAGGTGGTCATCGTGGCCTCCAGCGTGGTGGTATTGCTTGTGCCCTGCTGCCTGGTTTCGCTGTCCTACGCACACATCGCCGCCGCCATCCTGCGCATCCGCTCCAGCCAGGGCCGCCGCAAGGCCTTCGGGACCTGCGCCTCCCACCTGACGGTGGTCTCCATGTCCTACGGCATGGCCCTCTTCACCTACCTGCAGCCCCGCTCGGCCGCGTCAGCGGAGCAGGACAAGGTTGTGGTGCTCTTCTACGCCGTGGTGACGCCCATGCTGAACCCGCTCATCTACAGCCTGCGCAACAAGGACATGAAGGCCGCGCTGCACCGCCTACTCCATGGACGCACCCAAAGCCCGCGGCACTAGAATGCCCGCCGGACAGCCAGTCCAAGAAGGGCGCATGGGGGGGGCGCGGGGAGGGCGCCTCTCTGCTAAGGGCCCTGTGAGAGCAGAGTGTGTGCCGGGAAGCTGTGTGCCAGCATCTTTGTGAGGGCGTCAGTGTGTGTGAGTGTGAGCACGTGAATATGTGGAGGTGGGGTGTGTGCACACGTGCGTGCATGTGAGAATGTGTGTGCGTGAGTGTGAGTGCCTTCGTGTGTGAGTGCATATGAGGGTGGAGTCTGTGAGAGCTGAGGGTGTGCACAGGTGAGTGTGTGTTCCCATGTGTGAGTGTATGCGAGGGTGAGTGAATGGGTGTGTGAACATGTGTGAGGGTGGGGAGTGGACTCTGTGTGTGAGAGTTGTGTGTGCACCTGGGAATGGGCGTGCATGTGTGAGAGGCTATTTAAGTGTAGGCGCGTGTGTGATCTGTGAGAGGTCCTGTGTGGCTAGATGTGACTTTGTGTGTGTGCATTCGAGTGCACTGTGTGTGTGTGTGTGTGAGGGACAGGTGGAGGGGTCACAGGTTCCCTGCCGCTCAGGCAGAACACTGTCCTGAAGGAGACCTGGCTCCCGGCCACGCCGCAGAGGGCTTCAAAGGCTTAGCGCAGCAGTTCTCAACCTGGAGGTCATCATGACCCTTTGGCAGGGGCTGACCAGTTCATGACATTGGAAAAGTGGTGAAGTAGCAACGAGAATAATTTTATGGTTGGGGGTGGTCACCGTCACATGAGGAACTGTATGAGAGGGTCACAGCATGAGGAAGGCTGAGAACCATGGCTCTAAGGACTTCAAGGAGCAGTAGGGCGCCTTGTCTTTCTCCCCACTCCCCGCTCACCCACCAGTCACTTCTCCCTCCAACCACCGGCTTCGCAATCAGCCGCCCAGAGTCCAACCCAAGTGGGAAAGGGGGCCTGCTCCACCGGGCTCTATTTTTGACCCCTGGGTTGATCCACAATATGGAGTGAACACAGTGGAGAGGCACCTATCACACAGCACCTGGGCGTAAACAAGAGGAAGCCAGCATCGGGAAGGAGCTGAGGGCAGGGGACCCAGCCCTCCCACCATGAAAATCTGGTCCGGACTCCTATCTGCAGGTGTGGAGGATTCCCTGCCTGGGGGGCTGTGAAGTTGCAACGTCAGTTTAGCCCTCCAGATGTAACAAGCCAGAAGGGCAGGATTGCCCATGTGACAAAACCTCAGCCGGGCCCAGCCACAGGGGTGGGGAGGCCTCACACAGGGGTTCTGGCCTAAAGTCTGAGCAAAGGTCCCCACAGCCCTGAACAGCCAGAAAAGGCCCCCGTGCAATCTCTAATGCTGAAAACAGGGGGAATTTCCCTGGCCAGCTTGCAGTAGGGCAGTTGGGCAGCCAGCAGTTAGAGGACAGGACTGCAAGCAAACAGCACCGCCTCCCCCTGCCCCCGACAATATGTAATGCAGCAGGGAAGTGCAGCCCCCACCTGGCCCAACCACAGCCAGGCCACCTGTGAGTGGTGGCTGCATCGGGGTGGGAGTGGGATCAGTGTTCTCCAGCAGGAACCCTCTCCTTTCCAGACACACAAGGACGCACACAATCCTCCCCTCACGCCAGACAGCCCTCTTCTCCTCCCAAGAAGCATTCTTCTTAAAGACTTGGAAATCATAATAAAGCCTCCCACCTTGGATCGTGACTCACCACAGGTTTGTCTCTCTCCTAAATCAGACACTGAGAAAGAGCCAGCCTGGGACTCCATCTGTTCAGAAGATGCCAGAGGATTAGGGAGGAAGGGAGTAGAGCGCATTCTAAGATTTCCAGCAAAACTATTAAATTCTCATTCCTAAACCCTTTTTGAATAATCCATTTCTCCCCCAGATGAATAAATTAATTATTTCATTCTTCTAAAAAAAAAAAAAAACCTCTTTATCAGCCCATCAATTCTGTGTCAGAGTGACCCTGTAGGACCTAGCAGAACTTCCCATAAGGTTTCTGGAAGCTGTAACTCTTTACTAGAATAAGCAGCCTCATTTTTCTCTCAAGAAGTGGCTGGTGGATTTGAACTGCTGACCTTGTGGTTAGCAACTCAATGCTTAACCCTCAGCGCTATCAGGGCTGCTTCCTCGAGTCCCTCCCAAAGCCCTCTTTCCCTCCCAGAGCCTCCAGGATGAGTTTTGTTCCCCAGGAAAAAAGGTTTTTCCTATTACAGAGTGAAGAATGAGTGTCATGCCTTTAGAATTGGCTGTATTTTCTTCCCTCCTCCTCACATATCTTTGGAACACCTTGCTTTGAACAATATAGTATAAGATCATCCCATCTCACGTGATCTGGTTACAAAATGACCAACATTCATTGACAGACAAACTCGGGGTATGAGATTTTATGGTAAAATCAGTAAAAGGCTAGGTGATGTCAATCAAAAAAGTGACCTTGCTTGGATACTAACTGACCTACAATCCCTCATTAAATAACCATGCAGAAAGGACCATGATCTACTCAAACATTCAGCATAATGAAAATATTCCTCTTGTAGGTAAAGTCATCCTTTGTTTCAGTTCTCCATGGTGGTACCACATCTATCCCATCCAAAGAAAGCAACAGTTCACGAAGCTGTAGGTGGGGAAGGAGGAGTCAAAATACGAGCGGATACCCCCCAAAATAATTTTTTTCAAAGACATGTATTTAAATTTGTTTACCAAACAACCTCATCACCTTCAAAGTACTATCCACTACCTTTAATACATTTGTCAAGTCTGCTATTTCATTCTTGGAAATATTTTTCAAGCTTATCCGTTTGGATGGCTGATGGCACCTCCCATGTTTTTTTCTTCACCTCTTCTACATCCTCAAAACACTACCCTTTCGTGTCCCTCTTCTTGGAAACAGAAAGAAGTTACACTGAGCGAGGTCAGGTGAGTTAGGTGCATGAGGTAGGAGAGGCATGCTGTGTTTTGCCAAAACCCAGTGCACCAAGATAGCTGCGTGATCAGTTGGGATGGTCAAACCACACCCTCATCTCCCACAAATCAGGCACTTTTTGTTACACAGTCTTTTCAGGACTTCTAAATAGAAAGCTTCTTTAACAGTCTGACCTGGTGGAATGCACTCCAAATGCACAATGGAGTTGGCATTTTCATCCTTTCAGGAAGTTAACAGATGTCCAGAACAAGGTTTGTCATCAATCTACATTTCACCTTGTTTGAAATGAGAAAAACACTTGGGTTTTTCTAATAGTGCCATCCTCATAATCTGTGTTCAACATCACAATCGTTTCTGTGGCATTTTTCTTGAGCAGCCACACATTGTTCTCTTATATTGGCCATCACACACACACACACACACACACACACACACACACACACACACACAAGCTTTGAGCAAAACTGTATTTACCAAAACATTCACTGTGACCAGAGACAACCTTCCCAGACAATGAGTGCACTAACTCAGAAAGTTGCTTGATGTTCGCCTAGTGGGGGGAATACACACTACTAAAGCTCTGTTCCACCCAGCACAATTCCAGCATTAGGCGGGGTAAGGGGAACCCTATCCCAATTTTTCCCAATTTCCCAATTTGCCTCCTGACACTCATTTCTGGAAATAATTATTGGGTTTGTCAAAAGCTTCTTAAGAGCTCCTCTTTTTCTTGAGGCAGTGCTTCAGAGCGCATTCTACAGAAGAATCAAAAGCAGGTTCTTTGTAAGTCCATGAAACGCAGTTCCTGGCTGAATCTTGACCCCACGAAGGAGTTGGCTCATGTTCTCCTTGATTCATTTGGTCAGAAGATAACAAGCAGGACTGGAGAGCTCGTTCACTGAGTGTGATTGTCAGGTGCCGTCCAGGTGGTTGTGACCCAGGATGACCCTGTGCATGACAGAAGGATAGATACACTGCAAGCCCTGTACCATCTTCACAGTTGCCCCGTGCTTGGGCCCTCTGTGGCCCTCACTGTGTCAATCCATCTCAGTGAGGGCCTGCTTCTTTTTAACATTCTCAGAATAGGTAAGTCTAAAATCACTCGATTTGTCATACAAGACACTACACCGAGAAGTCCGAAATTCCCAATGCATTAAGTGAGGAAGTGAAGAAAACTTTAGAGAATGCTTACATCTTAGGCATCTGTGGCGGTCATGTGCTTATATTAATTTCATGATTGAGATGTAGGGGTGGAGTCTAGCCTGTTTATCTGGAGATAGCCAATGAGGCCTTCGTGTGGGCATGGCTTTCTTGTGAGACTTCTGGGAAACCTTGGGATATTTCCCTCGTGAAGATGAGAAGCTATCTCCCCAGCTGTTGGGAGTAAGTCTCAGAGACAACAAACTATGGACAAGACAAGATGGCAGTGTCCACATTGCTGAAGGAACTGGAGGAGAAGCCACATGGCCTTACCCTGATGGAACCAGACCTCTGAAGTTGGAGAAGTTACACGGAGATCCCTGCCAGTGCTGAGTTGCTTCTACCACCACTGGATGCTGTTGATGGACCCTGAGCCCTGAAAGCAAGGAGCCATGAGGGGACCCCTGCCAGTGCCGGGACTTTGTACCCACTGGCCTGTGACTTCGTGAGTAAGAAGGAGACATTATAGACTGGTATCGGACATATGAGCTAATATCGGACTTGTGGCTTTGTACTGGACTGGGTTGGGATGTTTTCTTAATGTCCTATTCCTCTTGTATATAAACCATACCCTTATATCCATATGCATGTCTATGAAATTTGTTTCTCTAGTTTACCCGGACTAACACAGTGACCAAATCACTGCCCTATAAGGATATTGGGTGGATTGTTCTCTGGGATTCAGCTGGGGTGGGGTGCACTGTTGAAAGGTCCATAAAGATGAACAAGCTGGTGCAGACCAGTCCATCCATGGAGGCAAGGGTGGGGGGTGACTTCTCTGGGTTGTTTTGCTGGTCTCTGTTCCCCTTGAACTTTAAACACAGTTAGATTTAGCTAGTGTTATCTGTATGTTGCCATTTTTAAAACAGTAGTCTAACAATATCATAAGATGCAATTTTGAATCAAAAGAAAAATGTTACCCATAAACTTAAAATTCACAAACACTTGCCTCTCCCCTTGAGTGTGAAAATTTCTGTGCATACTTTTGCAGGTTGCAACACTGTTTCCAACAGCTAAAAAGTGGAAACAAACAAAATGTACGCCAGCAGATGGAGGAATAAGCCCCACAGGGCTCACCCATGCGCTAAAAGAGTGTTTGGCCACAATGAGAAGTGCTGTTGGGGGACATGCTCTCCCTCCCAAGCACCCTGAAAGATCAGGTGCTGAGGGAGATGGGTCAGACACAAAAGAGCAAAGCTGTGTGATCCCGTTGATACAAAGTGATGAGAGTAGCAAATGCGCAGACCAGAGGTTATGAGTGGTTACCATGGGTGGGTGGGGAAGGGGAAAGGGAAGATATTACTTCGGGACTAGAGGTGCCCTTGCTTTCTGGGAGGGTAATGGGACACTCAGACAAGTGGAGGTGATGGTTACACGGCAGGATGACTATAAATTACATCATTAAATAGTCCACATAAGATTGTTGAAATGCAATGGCTACCATATCTTTTTCTGGCATATTTTTTTCAAAGTTCCTTCAAAGAACATCCACTTTAAGATGATTGCAAAGTATTGCATGGTTTTCTCCCTTTGTAAATTCCTGTAAACCATTTCATAAAGCAACCATTACCACGTGTGACAGGTAGGCTTGTTGTGCCAACCTGGCCAATGAACACATGTCAGGTTAATTGAAGGGCACTGTAATTGAAGGGCGGAGAGATAAATGGCTTGGTGAGCCTCGTTTTTCTTGTCCCTTACTCTTTGATAATCAGACCAATGTGTGGCTGCCTTAACTGGTTCTCTGTCTCAACGTGAGAGCTACACTGCCTGTGGGACACCCACCCTGTGGATTGTGTCACTGTAGATTGAGGTGCCTTCAAGATCTGCTTCGCCATGCTACTGCAGTATACAATGCTTGAGCTGGAGACTCTTGGACACTGTCATATGGCTGACTGTTGGTTTGCTGTTTGCTGTCTGTGAGCAGACTGCCTAAATTGCTTTACAGAGGACTCAGCTGTCTGCTTCCTTGACTTGCTCCTGGCAGTCTCCACAACTTGAAGGACTGCCAGGGTATTAGCTGTCTCACAGAAGTGAGTTCCTGCAAGACATCCCTGAGGAGAAACTGCATGGACCTACCCTCATGTGGCCCTGGGTGCTGGCACAGCTGTGTGGAGACCCCTGGCAGTGCTGAGATGCTTCCACACCCACCGATTCGGCTTTCCTCCCACAGTCAGTGCCATTGCGTGTGTTTTGTGAGCTGGAGGAGGAATTTGTGGATCGGTGTCAGACATTAAGAGCAAATGTTGGGCTTGTGAACTTGGGCAGCACTGGGTTGGGATGTTTTCTTGATGTGCATTTACCCTTTATCTAAAACTCTCTCTCATACATATGTGTTTTTGTGGATTTGTTTCTCTAATGTGTCCAGAATAACACAGCAGCTGAACAGATACATGGGTCAAGAGACAGCTGTTGAAGCGGAAAAAGAGAGGGGGGGGAAGGGGGGGAGTTCTTTCACCATGATGATCCACTCCGTGTGCTGAGCCATACAGCGCGAATCAGAAACTGGATTAGATAAAGAACATGGCCTCAGAATTGAAGGACGGCTTCTTGACAACCCGCGATAATGCAAATGACACAGCCTTGCTTGCTGGAACCAGGAGGACTGGAAGCTCTCGCTGGTGAAACTGAAAGACTGCAGCCCGCCACCCCATCCCATGGTGCAGAAGCAATGTGATCCTCCCCATATTGCCTCGTGACCATCTGAAACCCCCAGTTAGCTCCTCAGAAGCAGCATCCCAAATCCTGAACCTCCACTAGCATCCGTCTCCCCTCCCATCAAGCGCCCCATCCTCTATTCTAGTCCATCAAGACCCTGTGTCCACAGATCCCACTCCAGTGCTGTCCCACCCCGTGTGGTGTTGCAAAAAAAGCACGGGACTAGGTCCTCGCATTTCCAATCTCCTCTGTTCCTCCGAAAGAGCAACGACTCTGTCTCTCAAGGATGCTCAGTAGAAGTCAGGAGAGTGAAACTTTTTTTCACAGACTCTGGGCATGGCCTCCTTCTTGGCATGGAGGGCCAGCGACAAACAAGGAGACCCTCAAGCAGTGCGCTCCAACGCAGACACAATCGTGGGCGGCTGGGAGCAGGCTGTGTTTCCTTCTCTTGTCCATCGGGTCACTGACTGGAGGCACTTAGCAACGAAGCAACAACAACGGATGCTCGCGCACATGACCCCTTGTGGATGCATGTGCTCTGCCCTGGGTCCAGGGTTTTCACAAACACTCGCTTTTGATCAAACTAAGAAAACTAAAGCTAAGGGGTCTCGCGGCAGAATATGAAAGGCCAGGTGATCAGGGCATGCTTCCCAGCTGTGATCAGAGGCAGCTCATCTGAACTCTCCCTTCAAATAAAGCCTGAGGAGTTCCACCCCAATGACTTCTACACATCTTTGCTCCTAAAAGACATTTCATCCTGGTTTACCTCCAAACACGTTCCTGTCTCAAAAACCATCTGAAAATAATAATAATCTATAATTTATCAAGGGATCACCAGGGTCAGAGTGGGGGGGCAGGGAAAAAAGAGGAGCTGATACCAAGGGCTCAAGTAGAAAGAAAATATCTTGAAAAGAATGATGTCAACATATCTACAAATGTGCTGGCTATATCATATTGTTAGGACCATACGACACACCCTCTAAGGCGCAGCCTCATTTTTCCTCCACTTTGGGGGGGAAAAGTGTGCCTTATGGTCCAAAAATTGCAGTAATTTGATGTATGGATTGTTATGAGTTGTAAGAGCCCTCCATAAAATGGCCTTTCAATGAAAAATAAATTAATTAAAAAACAAGAACATGAGATTAACTAGGATACAAAGCAGGAGGAAAATGAGGTCCTGGGTGAGACTTGGATCCAGCCATGTCTAAATCCAGATCCACCTCCGAACTTCTGTCATCTTCACCAATCCATGCCCTTGATTAAATTTAAAAATAAAATGATGGGGAAGGCTACCTTCACACAAGTGGCCCTCAAACTTGGTTCCCCTGGAAGGCAGTGCACATTATATCTGCCCATGTCTGGGCTCCCCCATCCCAAGATTTCAACCAGAGCATCCCCAGGTAATTCTAAGTGCTGAGATGCTTATAGCAACACTGGATTCACAAGACTTCCCACCCATTGGCCTGTAATCTTTCTGCACGCGGTGTCATTGCATGTGTTTTGCAAGTCTGGAGAGGACTTTACAGATTGGTACAGAGTCTGTACCTCGATGCAGACTTCCCCCGCCTCTGGGTCCCCACCCTCCCCCCACGATGTCAGTCTCCACCTCATGGCTCTGTGATCTGATGGGAGGAGATTTCACTCACTGTGATGAGAGACAGGCAAGACCCTGCAGACACGGGGAGGAATCCAGGTATGGAGAGGCATGTTGGGTGCCCACTGGGGATGGAGGGTGGAGAGGAAAAGATCACAGAGAGTTAGGCTTCTTGTGAGCACCCCTTAGCACCTGAGTAGGTACCAGAGTTGTGCAGAGGTGCAAGGTCAATACTGGCATGTTGGGCTAGGGCCCCTTGTGTCTAGTTGCCCACACCCAAAAACAAGGGCCATGAGACAGCTTTAAAGAGAGCTCAGGACAATCTGGGGGATCTCTTGACCCCCTGGCCCTTAGCCACCTTTCAGGTCTGGAAATGGACTCACCCCCCTTGCCCAATTTCAACAATATGCACAGGTTTATTTGTTTTTTATTAGAAGATCATTTTATTGGGGGTTCTAACAGCTCCTATAACAATCCATACATCAATTGTATCAAGCATATTTGCATATATTGCAATAGTTTGGATAGATTAGAGAAAAAATCCATAGCCATTCATAGTGTATGAGAGAGAGAATTATATACAAAAGCAATTAAATATTGAGAAAACATCCCAGCCTGGCCAGATCAAGTCCATAAATCTGATATTAGCCCATATGTCTATAAGACTTCTTCAGACTCACAAAACACAAGCAATAGTGCCGAGTGCAGAAAAACTACAGGCCAGTGGGTGGAAAGTCTTGTGGATCCAGTGGTGATGGAAGCAGCTCAGCACTGGCAGGGGTCTCCAAGTGGCTCCTTCAGACCTGAAACTCTGACTGCTTCAGGGTAGTTTCATGTGGCTTCTCCTCAGAAATGTCTCAAGAGAGAGAGAGAGTCTCCTGCCTCCACGAACAATGACAGAAGTTCCCAGAATCCTCAGGAGAAGGCCATGCCCACACAGAGACCTCATTGGCTATCACCTGATTGACAGGCTAGACTCCACTCCTTCACTCATAATCCTCAAATTGACAAATGGTTATAAAACCACTACACATGTGTTGCCATCATTCTTTTCTAGACATTTACTTTCTATTGAGCCCTTGATATCAGCTCCTCTTTTTTCCCTCTCACCTCCCCAGTCTCATGACCCCTTGATAGATTATAAATTATTATTATTTTCATATCTTACAATCACTGGTGTCTCCCTTCCCCTATGGTTTCTGTAGACCCAGGTCTATAAGGGGACAATGTGTCCACCTGCTGCATTATCAACCACTGAGATCCAAGAGGCTGCACTGATGCTCAGCAGGGCAGAAAGAAGGTGGAAGGAAAACTGGAGACATGGGGAGGAGGTGGGGATCGACGATGGGACACGGAAGGGATTGCAAATGATTAGATGGAACAGGATGTGCCGGGAACGTGAATGGAAGCCGACCTTTACCCACTTCACAACTAAAGTGGACAAGGCCTCTGCTCCGCTCCCGTCCATGGGTGGCACTCACGGTGGACTTTCCCTCAGTGAACAGCACCCAGGAGGTGCAGAGAGGTGGCAGGACAAAGGAGGGGGGTGGCAGGGAGGGAGTAGGGAGCAAGGAAGGGAGGAAGGAGCCCTATGGAGAAGCTCTGCACAGCAACACATGGTCACCATAATCAGCACCAGCTCGGACAACAGGGTATGTGTGTATCTGTGTGTATACATGTGTGTGTCTGTGTGTTCATGTATGTATATGTGTGGTGTGTATGTGTGAGAAGATGGGTGTGGTGTATATATGTGTGCATATGTGTGTGGTATGTGTATGTGTGTATGGTAAATGTGAATGTGTATATGTGGGGGGACATGTGGGGTTGTGTGTATGGTGTGCATATGTATGTGTGTATGTGTCTGTGTGTATATATGTGTCTGTATGTGTGCTGTGTGCATATGTGTGTATGTGTGCCTGTATATGTGGTGTGTGTGTGAATATGCGAGGTATGGTGTTGGTATGTATATGTGTGTATGGTATATGTGTGCATGATGTATGTAAATGCATGTATGCCTGTGTGGTGTGTGTATGTCTGTGCGTGATGTGTATGTGTGTATGGTGCATGTGAGTATGTGTGTCTGTATGTGTGGTGTGTGATGTGTGTATATGTGGTGTGTGTGTGTGGGGTGTGGATGTGTGCATAGTGTGTGAATGTAGATGTGTGGATGTGTTTTTCTGTGTGTGGACATGTGTCTGTATGTATAGTGTGTAATGTGTGTGAATGTATATGTGTGTATGTGTGTGCATAGTATGCATTTGTGTGTATGTGTGTATCTGTATGTGTGTGTCTGTGTGATGTGCGCACGTGCGTGTGTGTGTCAGTATTGTGTGCATATGAGGGAACAAATGACTCGGGAACCTTCTGATGGGGCTGCAGACAGCAAGATGAGCACTGAACATGTGCAGTAGCAGGGGGTCTTCCCAGGATCTGAGTCGCCCCACATTGGAAGTTTCCAAGTGGTGCACTCCCCTTTAACCTCTCACATGGGGCATTGTGAGCCAAAGAAGCCATGCTGCCCCAGTGAGCAGGGACTCTGCAGTGGACATGGTGCCCACAATGAGCCGACACAGGTCTTCTGCATGCTGAGAAGCAAGGGGGCCATTCTCACTGGACTGGCCTCGGTCTCATTCTTCCAAGGTGGTGACCTTTCCCTGAGCAGCAAGGACAAGGGGGTCCCGGGACACACCTTCTACATTCTACATTTTTCCAGACCTTTCCAGATTCTTGTGTTCATGCAGCCAACAACCACAGACACTTGCTGTGAGGTATTTGCTGGAAATCTTCACCCGAGCAGAGAAAGTCACATCTCCAGCAGCTGACAGGCCTGTGGGGGGACTTCACAGATGGGAGGGGGCTTGCAAAAGTCGTCTGCAGTGCCATATATGAACCCCGATTCTGATTAGAGTCCAGGAACTGGTCTTCTCCTAGCAGCCCAGCCCCACGAGGAGGGAGAACTTTACCTGGGTGAACAACTTTGTCCTTCTGGGCCTCTCCAGGGACTGGCAGGTCTAAGGGGTACTCCTACCTGCTGACCCTGCTGGGCAACGGGCTCATGGTCCTTCTGACTGGGCTGGACTCAAGACTCCACCTGCCCATGTACTTCTTCCTGAACCATCTCTCCATTGTGGACATCTGCTACACCTCCAGCGAGGTCTCCCAGATGCTGATGCGTGCACCTGCTTCAGGAAAGGAAGACCATCTCCTTTGCTGGTGTGGGATTCAGGGTGAGGGCACCAAGTTCCTGCCGCTGGCCACCATGGCCTACAACAGCTATGTGGCCGTCTGTGGCCCTGTGCACTATGCAGCCATGATGAATGATGGCTGGTGGGCCTGGCAATTTACACGAGGAAATCGGCCGACCCTCACCATGAACCTGTCCACCTGGGTCCACTACGCACACCCAGGTGGTCAAGGTGGGCTCCAGCAAGCACCTGCTGGCATGCATGCCCTGACTGATGCTGGGCAAGGGCTTGGCTGGGTATGGAGACACGCAGAGAACCCTGCATGGAAAGAGGGACCTTCCCCTGTAGGGCAGCTCTGCCCAGCAGTGTGTGAGAGTGAATGCATGGACAGGGAAAAGTCTGCTTGGCTCTGAAGCGTGGCTAAACAATGACTCAAGCCCAGGAGACGTCTTTGTAGCTCTGGCCTTTCCCCAACAAGCTTCTAAAGCCAGCAAGAAAGGTTCGATAATTTCTTGGCTAACAGCCACACCATCACCATCATCGTTTCCACTGTTGCCGTAAACGTCAACTGCATCATCTGCCATCAGTCAACTGAAGGACACGTCAGAGATCATCTCCTCTGGCCCCTGGCCATGTTGTCATCACAGTTTCCTGCCCCCGGCCAGGGAGAGTCTCCCGGGACCTGAGGGAGGCTCCACACGTGCCTTCAAGGCCAACAGCAGTCAGTAAACAGCTCTGTGTTACATGCACGACCGTCAACACACTCTGCTGGGAGCAGGGGGAGACTCTGGCACATAACCTGAGGTTCTCCTTCACAAGTGACAGACGAGAGACTTCAGAGGGAGGAGAGGGTGGCGGAGTGGGTGGGAGAGAGGGAGGTGGAGAGGAGGAAATCACAAAGTAATCCAAAGATGTGCAAAGTACAAAAAGACAGCATTTGGCTCACAGTCAAAGATAAAGTAGATATCATAAGACCAAAAATGAAGCCCTCTGCCAGTGAGCTCCCAGCAGCCCTGCAGGACAAATGTGTCCTATGAGATTTCCAAGACTGCTCATCGCTACAGAAGTAGGCTGTCATGCCTCCCTCCCAGGGAGCAGCGGGTGGGTTTGCACCACCCACTGATGGGTTAGCAATCTACTGTCCAACCTCCTTAGAGACAAAAGACCTCATGACACTCCGAGAGAGCAGAGATCTGAGGGACATGCAGAGGAATTAAAGGGGGTGGCAAAATCCATTGGGGAATGGTAGAATTTGAATAGATCGGTGAATAAAATAATAACAGCAACAATAATAAGCCCCTGCCATTGAGTCCATCCCGACTCATCAGAGCCCCAAGAAGAGTTGTGGGAAACTCTTCTTTCTCTTCTTTCCCAGACCCCCTGACCTGCTGGTGAGTTATCAGCCCCAGGAGAAGCCCATCGTGACAGCAGGGCTCCTTAGAGGAGGAAGTAGGAAGGTGGCCAAATACAGGTGAGAGGTGAAGCAGAGTAAGGTGCATCCGCCAATGGATGAAGTCATGAGTTCCTGTGGAGGTGCAGAGATGGGCCATGCCAACCAGGGAAGAGGCTTGCACCGCAGGCAGGGAACTTGGAGAGCCCAAGTTTAGTTTGTTTGTTGTCAGGAACTGTTGAGTCAGCTCCGACTTGCAGTAGCAGAGCGAAACATGGCTGGGTCCACCACCACCCTCACGATGGCCACACTTGAGTCCATCGTGGCCACCCTTGGGTCCATCCATCTGTCTGCCGGTTTTCTTTGCTCAGCGAAATGTCCTTCTCCACAGACTGGTCCCTCCCGACAACATGTTCCATGTCTGTGAAACCACATCTCTCCAGCTTCCTCCCAAGGAACATGGTGGCTTGTCCTTCCTCTCAGACAGGTGAGTTTCTTCTGCTAGAACTCCTTTCCATAGTCTCCCCCGACATCACAATTTGTATGCATCAGCTCTCCTGCGGTCTTCTGCATCCATGGCTTAATTCTCACGGGCACAGAGGCGAGGGGCAGCACTGGCACTTGGGTGAGGAGCACCTTAGTCCTCAAAGTAGCCTCCTTGCTCTTCAACACTTTAACGAGATCTTGGGCTGCAGACTTCCCCAATGGGATGCCTGGATTTCCTGGCTGCTGCTTCCTTGAGCATCAATTGTGGGTCCAAGCGAGAGGAAACCTTTGACAATCTCCATCTTTTCCTCATTTACCATGATGTTGTTTATTCTCCCGGGTGCTGGGCTCTCAGTCTTCTTGACACTGAGATGCGTTCATGCCGAAGGCTGTGGTCCTTTTTCTTTTTCAGTAAGTGCTTCAAGTCCTCCCCATGTCCAGGAAGCAAGATGTGTCCTCAGCCTATAGCAGCTTCTTAATAAACCTTCACCGGCCCTGTCTGCATAGTCTTCTCTATTTGGTGCAGTGGGCCGGATGACTGGCTCAGTATACAGACCGAACAGGCACGGTGAGAGGATGGAGCCCTGGCAAACACATTCCATGATTTAAAACCAGGCAATGTTTCTTTGTTCTGTTCACAAGACTATTCCTGTGTGTGCGCACAGGTACCACGTGACTGGAATGAAGTGTTCCGGAACCCCATGGTTTCCCATGTTATTTGGAATGTTTTATCACCCACTTAGTCAAGAGCCTTTGCATCGTCCACAAAGCACAAGTAAGTGAAGCTATCCGCCCATACCTGGGGAAGGCTCCATGGTCCAGAGAGCGCTTCAGGACTCAAAGACCAAAGGTGGAAGTCAGAAGTAGAAACTGACTCATTAACAAACCTATCTAGTGTTTCTGAGGCTGTAAATCTTTAGAGGAGCAGACACCTCATCTTTCTTTTTAGACTTTGGAGGAAAGTCAGATGGTCTTAAAGAAGTACTTTTTTTTTTCAGTCATTTTATTGGGGCTTTGTGTTCGTCTGGGTAGAATTGAAAAACAAATCCCTAGAAACATTCATATGTACATGAGAGAGGTTTATATACAAGAGCAATGGAAAATTGAGAAAACATCCCAATCCAGTCTAGTCCAGGCCATACGTCTGCTATTAGCCCATATGTCCAATACCAATCTATAAAGTCTTCTTCAGACTCATGAAACACGGGCAATGAAGCCAAATGCAGGACGATCACAAGCCAGTGGGTAGAAAGTCTTCGGATCCAGTGACATTGTAGGCATCTCAGCGCTGGCAGGGATCGCCACATGGCTTCTCCAGTTCCCAGGGCACGAGGTCTAACAGCGTAGTTCCATGTGTCTCGCCAGCTGCAATGTCTCTCACAGAGTGAGCAGAGAGAGTGCCTCCTGCCTCCAAGGAGGAAATACCAGACTTCCCAGAATCCTCAGGAGAAGGCCATGCCCACTGAGAGGGCTCATTGGCTATATCCTGATAGATAGGCTAGACTCCACCCCATACTCTTAATCCTCAAATTGACGCCATATTATGTAACTACTACACACCCACTTTGCAGAAGGCTATCGGTGACCGTGAAAGCCTCTAGACCATCCTCAGAGTCCCCACATGGAGTAAGCCCCCAGTGAGCCCCTCTGACCATTGGCCAGGGCTGTGAATACCCCTGCTGTCAGACAAGTGCCTTGGAATGGGGACTAACACAGCTGTGGTTGGGTTACGATGTAATACTTTATCATTTGTTCTCCTCTTTGATCCATTTTGAATCCTAGTTCTTATGATTTTCTGCTTTCTTTTGAATTGAGGGTTTTTACCTGTGTTTCTTTGGTTGTTGGGTTTTTTTAAATTTTCTGTCAGTGAAATCAGGGTAGGGAAATCTGTAGAGACCATAACTGGTTTAATAGTTTCTCAGGAGCATGTATGGCTGGGTTGGGCGGGGCATGAGAAGTGAGTGAGTACAAAAAAGAAGAAAATGTTCTAAAATTCCTTGTGGTGATGGTTTCACACACTTTATAATATGTTTAAACTGTTGAATCACAGAAGAAGAAGGCCATGGGGAAGCGCACAATGGAGCACACCCAGTGAACAGGTCTCAGAGTTGAGAATTAAACAGAGAATGCTGGGTCAAGGCAGGCGATTGTAGGTTGTGGCCAAAACATGGATTCAACTCATAGGACCCCCATATGATAGTAAAACTGCCTCACAGGATTTCTGAGGTTATTCATCTCCACAGGAACAAACAACCTCATCCTTTTCCTGAGGAGCAGCTCGGGGATTCGAACTACTGACCTCCGGGTTAGCAGTGCAGCACTTTACCTGCTGTGCTACCATAGCTCCTGAGGGTAGGTTCCTGTGGTTTTCCCACCCCTCTCCTGCTTTCTGACATGAAAGATAGCCAGGTCACCTGGGTGCTCTTGGAACTGGGTGAAAACAGTCAGGGTGTCCCTGAGGTGACAGCATGGTCCCTCTGGTGCTGCTACAGATCTCGAGGCAGAACCTGGGTGCACTGGGCCTAAGTTTGGGGGGAGTAGGGTCTTCCTTACCGACGCTTTTCACAACATGATCTAAATAGTACTGGAGCCATGACAGACCCCCATCTCTAACTGGTGAGGCCTGCTTCTCTTCCCACCCCCACTCCCTGAAAATGAATCCATGCTTAACCCTAGGAGAGCCACACTCAAGGTCAGGAGCTCCGAGGAGAGCACCTGGAAGCCCCCTAGAGGACCACGCAAGTATGGGCAGAGTCGGAGGGGACTAGAGATATCTGGAATAAAAGTGGACAGGACAAGCATGGTTATGTCCCTCTGCAGAGTCCCTAACAGGGATCCTCATGCTTGTCTGGTGTGATAGTTACATGATGGGGTGTCAATTTTGGACTTGAGAGAATTAAGAGTGGAGATGTGGAGTCTGAGAGACACTCTCCTGACAAGACACCCAGCACTACGCTGGTAGACGTCATGCCCTGAGAACTGGAGAAACCATGTGGAGACCCCTGCCAGCACAGAGCTGCTTACAAAGCCACTGGATCCAAAGACTTTCTACCCACTGACCTGTGATCTTCCTGCATTCAGCGTCATTGCATGTGTTTCATGAGTCTGAAGTGGACTTCATAGGTTGGTATCAGACACATGGGCTAATTATTGGACTTTGGGCTTAATGTGGACTGGGATGGGATGTTTTCACAATATTCAACTGCTTTTCTATATAAAGCTCTTTCTTATATTCATGGGCGCCTCTATGAATTTGTTTCTCTGGTCGACCCAGACTAGCATATCTGGGAAAGCCTCACACAGCTGCTCCTGACTCCAAGCTGATGTGTCAGGACCAGGGTTTCTACAAGGCAGCTGTGTGCACTGCACCAGGACCTGGAGCCCGTGCATGACCTGGCTGATGGGTCCTCACATCCCCGTACTCGCCTCCTGCATGCTCCCCCATCTCACACATGTGGCATTTCACCCTGTGCATCTGTGTGCCTATTTCCCAGGGCTGCTCCCTGACTCTGCACTCCTCACCCCTCAGGGGACACCCCAGCAGCACTGCCCTGCCTACCTTGGAGCATACTCAATGCTGGGGTCACCAGAGTAAGTTCTCAGCCTGATGCAATCCCAGAAAGGAGAACAGGTCTGGCTCCCACATCACTGTGTAATAACTGGGCTTTTCCGATTTAGGAAATAAAACCTGTATGCCTGTGCAGGACCTTGAGATGGCCGGGCCACCGGTGGGAGGCAGAGGCTGATGTCCAAGGCCTGGACGGGCCATGCGCACCTGGGCCAGCAGGGGGCAGTGCAATGCCAAGCACGGTCCAGAGAGCAGCAAAGAGCCTGCTTACACAGTGGCCATCCGGATTCTTAGCACAGGTTTATGGTCTTGTCATTCCTGTCTTATATGTAACAGTTCGATGTAGCAGCTGTATGAAACATGATACGAAGTAAAGGGGGGCAATGTCTATAGTCAAGGCTAGGTGAGGTCCTTCCAATTCCTGTGCAGAAAGCCCTGAATGACCTTGGCGGAACATGACCTATACTGCATCTTCCCCACAGTGGCTAGTGTGGAGCCCATGGCTCCAGCCACTGTGTCTGAATTACGTACCTTAGCCCGTGAAGCACAAGGCTGTGGGACTACGACTTAACGATCTTCAGAGAAGTTCAGAGAGCAAAGCAGCTTCTGGTCTGGACAGGGTTCTGGTGAGAACTCAGAGAGGCCTTTCTGTGAGAGATGCCAGGGTTGCTCCCCACCACCTGCAGGTCCACCCTCCCATCTTGCCCCTTTGCCATGCCTTGGTGGACACTGGCCTGTAGGGGCTAAGTTTCAGAGTGTATCATCTGAGCACCTCAGCCACAGGTGGGGGAGAGTGAGTGGGAGAGAGAGACAAGGCAGCAGCGACCGTGCAATGCTTCAGGGCTGCAGCCTGCAGCCCATACCCCAGGTATAGGACCTGAATCTGGCCTCTAGAAACTCGGTGCTCAATATCAATCCCGTCAGCTGGGATCAGTGCTTCACCACCATGCTGGGCGCTCGTGACAAACCCAGAGGAACGAACGGTAACCACACTCAGACACACGTATCATAGCATTGGCTCTGGCCCGCCTGGGCCAGGGCACCACAGAGCCCCCACCGAGTGCTCTTTAGCTGGTTGCTCATAAGAAGATCACCAGGCCTCTCTTCTAAGGGGCCTCTCAGTGGACTCCCCCCTTTCACTTAGCAGCCAAGCACCTTAACATGTGTACCAAAGAGAGATCCCAGGGACTATTTAGGAACTTCCCGTTCCTGACTATGAGATGCAATCATATACATAATTATATAGTGCTTGTATACAATTATACCATTAAGTGATTGAATGTCATTCTTAAGTATGCAACTAGTAAGTGTATAGTGGTATAATATTATACGATAAGCATACTATCTAATTAATATATCATAGCTATTATTATATAATATTTCGGGTATCATTTTCTCTCCTCTTATGGTCTCACAGAGGGGGAGGTGTCTCTATTACTGCATCGCTTACCTCCCTTATTTGATATCAAGATGCTAGGTCAGAGGATTAAGGAACCCTGGTGGTGCTGTGGGTGAGGCGCTGAGCTGCTAACCAACCACGAGGTGGAGGGTTCAGATCCATCGGCTGCACCACAGAAGAAACATGAAGCTGCCTGCGTTTCCACATGGGGCGCTATGGACCAGACTGGACTCGTTGGCTGTGGCTTCCAGTGTAGCTGACAAGGGAAGGCATCTTCCGGAGCCACACCTCCAGTGAGCAGGCTCCTGGCCCAGGTCGGCCCAGCATCCCTCCCCAGCGAGTCTTGGCCCGCCGCTTGGGCTCCTTCACCTCAGTCACTTGTGCTGTACCTAAGATTCAGGTATACCACTGACATGCAAGTGAAAATTTGCACACTGATGCCTTCTGGCATTTCTCAAGCCTACCTCAGAGATTCCTGCCCACCTCCCCCGCCCCCTCCCCACTGACACAAATCTAATGAAAATTTTCTCCCAAATTCTTTCCAGAAACATTTGCCCCGTAATTTGAGCAAACCTCTGTGAAGCAGCAGTTAACAACACAATCGGAGAGAGTGAAGCTATTTTCCAACAGATAAAACCGTTTGGATCCAAACTAAGGGGAACGCGTGAGTCTTTGTTTTCCAGCATGAAAATTGCATGTTTATTGAAAGCAGATGTGGCTTTGTGACATTTGCTTGGGGGTGGGGCAGTGGGGGTGGGGTGGGGGAACCCCAGGAGTCCTCAGGAAGGGAAGAAAAGCACAGGGAGTCTTTCCCAAAAAGCAGAGCGAACAAGAGTGAGGCCTGGCTGCCGCTCAGCCTTCACAGCAAATAGAACCCAGGCGGAGACGGAAGCATGGTGGAGCCCACAGGGGAGACTGGATGCCAAGAGAATCCGGTAGTCCTGGGACTCCGGGCCAGGGCCTGCTCTCTGGTCTCTGCTGGTCACCCCACACCCACCCCAAGGGCACTGACCCCCTTTGACGCCCACGTTTTTTCTAAGCTCCCCGCCCACCCTCTCTAAGATGCGCTGAGACATTGAACCCAGTCTTTTGGGGGCAAGTACACAGACAACAAAGGGTAGGAACCGAAGGCAGCCAGTCTGGCCAAGGACAGTGCTGGCTCCTGGCACCCTGGGCCCCTTTGAAGGGCACTGTGGGAGAGCAAGTAGCTGCAGAGAGGCCCCAGTGTGACTCTCCTCTCCAGAAGTGACCTGGAGGCGCAGCAGGTACGTGTTGAGCTGTTAACCAACCGCAAGGTCCCTCGGCAGTTCCACTTCATCAGCTGCTCCTCAGGAGAGGAAGAGGCAGTCTACTCCATAAAGACCAGAGGTCTGGGGAAACCCAGGGACAGTTCTAGTCTGCTTGAGAGGGTTGCGGGGTGTCCGAATGTACTGAAGGGAAGTGAGTTTGGCTCTTCCCCCGCCCGGAGCCCCTTCTCTCTGCCCAAGAAGCCATTTCCGAGGACCAGCACAGCTTCTTGAGGAGGGGCCCTGGGCGAGCCGCTTGGCCCTAGGTGCTTCTGAGGCCCCTGGGTCGCGGCTGCGGCTGCCTACAGGCTGCGCGGAGCTTGGGGCTGCCCAGAATGAGGACGAAGGGGTGCAGCGAGGTGCACAGGTAGATGACTATCTGCCACGGCCAGTACCAGTCGCTCTCGACCGAGACGAAGCCGGCCGCATCGACCACGAGGGACAAGTAGGACAGCGCGTAGAGGCCGAGAAAGGAGACCAGGGCAGAGAAGGCGCGCGCGTGCGCTCGGGCGCGCGGATCCTGCAGGGCAGGCCGATGTGGCTGCATCCGGCGGCCGTGCCTGCGCAGGGAGGTGATCAGCAGCCCCATGGCGACCAGGAACAGCGAGCCGGGCATGGAGAGCGAGGCCAGCTTCAGGGGCAGGAAATAGTGGATCTCCAGCCAGTGCGTCCACTCCCGGGAGGTCCGGTTGCCCACGACGTGCCCCATCAGAAAACCCTGGTACATGAGGTGGTTTCCCCAGAAGAAGAGCAGGGTGACCAGGGTGGACACGGCCAGGGAGCCGAGCAGCAACCCGCGCACCGAGGCCGGCAGCCGCCACTTGAGCCACAGGAAGGCAGGGTGGCTGAAGCTGGCGATCTTGGCGCAGAAGAGCACGCTGAGCCAGGTGCCCAGCCAGAAGGTGGCCGTGTTGAGGAAGTCCCAGTGCAGGTGGAAGAGCTGGTGCGCCAGGCGGCTGAAGGACTGCGCCCCGCACAGCGTCGCATAGAAGTTGTGGGCCAGGCCCAGCCACTGCAGGCAGAAGCGCGCAGCGCCCAGGCTGAGCAGCACCAGGTCGGGGGGCGCCAGCCGACCCAGCCGCCGCCACTCGGCCCCCAGCACCAGCACGATGAAGCCGTTGGCCGCGGTGCCCAGCAGACACAGCAGCACGAAGAGCAGCTTGAAGAAGACCGAGAGCGCCGGCTGCATCCCACGGCCACCGGGGACCTGGCCCACGCTTCCTCTTGGAGCCCCGGGAGCAGAACGCCAGGTGGGCACCAGCCTGGTCTGTCCAGGGCGCATGCAAATGGCCCCTGGTTCGGTTACCGCCGCTGGCTCACGGTAGCCGATTTGCCTCTGTTTTGCCTGAGCTCTGTCTCAGTCCGCGTCAACACCAGGTCGAGGTGGGTGTCAGGGACCGAGCCCCCCCACCCCACCCCCCGGCCCCTGCTGACCTGGAGCCTTCTCCCGAGAACTGCCTTGGCTGTCCCGTGCCATCGAGTCGGTTTCGACCCACAGCAAGCCCATCCACGCACAACAGAACAAAACTCCATCCGGTCCCGCGCGGGTCCCACAATGGTGCGCAGGCGCGAGCCCGCTGCTGCCACCACTGTGTCAATCCGACTCCGACCCTCCTAATGCTCCTCCTAATGCTCCAGGCCTGGAGGCTGCAAGTCTAGTAAGATGTTCTTCCGCAGGAAAAAGACACACACACCCCCACACACACCGTGGACCCCCCTCCTGAAACGGCACTCCACGGGCTTCCTACAGCAGCTTGCTCCGAAGTAGATCTCTGACCTAAAACTTGCCCCCCAAGAGAGCTAAACCCAGTGCTTGGCTTTGCTCCCGAGGGGCCGTGAGCAAGATGGCAGCGCTAGAAAAGGCGGCTCCCTGAAGGGCTGGTTTCACTTACTCAAATCTGTGGGGGCCGGCAGGCCTTCACGGCCTAACCCTGGGCGGCAGACCTTGCAGCCCACCCAGCTCCTAAAACCTCTCATGGCCCCAGAGGCAGGAGAGATTGCTGCTGCCCCAGCTGGTCTGACGCTCCTGGTGGACCCATCGCATGTGGCCATAGGACAACAGAGACCCCTGCTTCTTGCTGGGGTGCCCTCACGGGGGCAGCAGCCAGTGGTATCAGCTGACCGGGCTGCCCAATGGCTGTTCCAAGCTGCCTGGGGGAGGGCGACCAGAGGGACAAAGCCAGAGCGAGGTCCCCACGCCAGTCAGTCACAAAGTGGCAAGCCGTCCCATCTGACACATGCTGTGACTCCAAATGAGCCTGCCCTTGGTGGCCCACCCACAGAGGGTCGCACGAGGCTGAATGGATGCCAGCTGCGCTCCGGGGAAGGGGCACGGGGTTGGACTGGATTTGCTGCCTTGGGGCTGAGAGGGGGAAAACCAGGGATGGGCCCAGGTTGGAGCTGCAGGTCTGGAGGAGGGGAGCAGCTGGCTGAGTTGAGTAAGGAGGTGGGCTGGAGAGGGGCTGGCTGCCCCTCGTTGGCCTTTAGCCATGCTGAACTGGACATAGCTGCCGGGCCTGGAGTTTAAGGTTGAGTCATGAAGTGGGCACTAGAAATGTGGACATGGCAGAGGGAGGGAGAGCTGGAGGGACAGGCGTGGACTCGTCATGAAACAGATGAGATCACCCAGGGGGTGGATGTCAGGGAGGCCACACAAGGGCTGGAGCCCAGCCTGCATCTCCATCTTTAGGGGCCAGAGGCTCCAGGGTGGCGGAGAGGAGAGTGTGGGGGTGGCCAGGCTGGAATGAGAAACACACGTTGCAGTGGGAGGAGGGGAGTGTTCCAGCTCCAGGTGACTGAGTTGTGCCAAGGCCTCAGCAGGGACCCTGTCAGTCGGCATAGGGATGTGTTCCAGTGCTGAGGATCATGGGAAAGGCTGTCCTGGAAGGTGGCCTGGGGATTACCCAGAGCCCCTTGCTGGAGACCCAAGCCAAGCAGATGGAGTGTCAGAGTTGGCCTCTGTCCCGTGTTTACCCACTGTTTGCAGAGAGTGCTCAAGAGACTGTGTGAGAGAGAGACTGTGCCTGAGTGTGTGTGTGTGTGTGTGTGTGTGTTTATTGCATGTGAGAGAGAGAGAGAGAGAGAAAGAAAGAGAGAGAGAGAGAGACTCTGAATGGCAGAGAAGACATCGTGTATGAGAGAGACAGAGTTTGAGATAGATGACATCTGTGTATGCGGTGGGGGGGAGGGCCCGAGTGGGTGTGAGAGAGGCAGTGCATATGAAACAGAGACTATATCTGTGTGACAGTGTGTGATTGTGTGGAGAATGTGCAAGAGAGACTGTCTGTGAGAGACAGAGTGTGGAGGTGAGCCAGTTTGTCAGAGAGAAAGAGAACACATCTATGAGTGTGTGTGTGTGTGTGTGTGTGTAAGAGAATGGCAGAAAGTGTGTGACACGCACCGAGTACGTGTGAGACCATATGCGTGTGAGTTGTGGGGAGAGACTGTGGGGAGAGCCGTGTGTGTGTGTGTGTGTGTGTGTGTGAAAGAATGCACGAGGGTGTATGTGAGAGAGGCTGTGTGCATGTGTGATCCTGAGGCACATTGACATTGTCGACAGAAAATGTGGCTGTTGCGGTCGGTGTGGTTAGGCACCGTCAGGTGGTTCCAACAGTGATCCCGTGCACAACAGGAGGAACCACCACCCAATTAGGCACCTCTTCACCATGGTCCTTACGTGGGGGCTATTGCAGCATCCGCAGTGCCATCCACTTCCCTGAGCACCTTCCTTCCTTCCTTCCCCTGCACTTCTGTGCTGCGAGCTGCCTGCCCTTCTCCTGATACCATGCCCCAACTGCCTGAGACCAAGGCTCCCCATCCTAGCTACAAAATGCATGTAGAGCGGTGCCTAACCGAAGAATGTGGGAGACTGGTGTCCCCACAGTGGCAGAGGGTCAGAAAACATGGACAAATATGGTGACCGAGACGGTCTGGATGGTGTCACGTGTCCCGAGTGGTTAAAAATAATAAAGTCAACACCCAGGAAAGCATGCTCCTTGGAACGTAATGTAGTCGTGCAGAGTCACAGCTGAGCGCCTAGAGGGGGACTGGCCCGGGGGAAATGGGATGTGAAAGATGACAGCTATCACAATGTTGACTGCAAACAGCAAGCCAAGATAATTGCCCGAAATGAATTGTTCGGCGTTTGCCCAACCTGTCCTGCTGGTTGTCAGGAGGCTGGGAGTAGGATTCCCCAGACCCCTGGACCCAGAACAATTCGGAAACAGTGGGACCAGGGCACGTGCATCCTGGTTCCATCTCTATGTGTAGCTTTGATAGTTACCTTTTCTGGTGGGTAGTTATCGTCTCTGTAAATGCAATCATGCAGGCTGCGGAGCATACAGGGGGCAAAGTCAAGAACGCGTTTTAGACTTTGCCAAACACCTTGAGGGAATGAGTCCGTGGGTCTGGGAGCTCAGGACCAGTCTTGGGGGACACGGGGGAAATTGGCCTGACAGAGACAATGAAGACAGTGTTCTACATCCTGTGCTGGTGAAGATATAGTGCTCGTGAGTAGCCATCGAAGGTGCAACGACGGTCTCTCCCCACTGGGAAGAAAGAAGTGTGATGAGCCCTGAAGATGAGTGGGACCACGCGCCCAGGGATCTGAAGGAAGATGACACTGAGACCAGGCAGACTGGATGGTGCCTGCCTACCAGCCACTCCCAACTGCCAGGGAAGGAATGCATTAGAAGGCCCGGGACAGAAGGAGACAAATGCAGAACAGAACTCTAACTCATAGAGGCTTCCAAGCACGCTGCTCAGTTAGAGAAAGAAGGAATGCCTGAGTCTCTAGCCCTTTCTCACCCCTTGGGGGCACGAGACACTAGAGAGGTATGCTATGCTTAGATTAATCACCTATGCCAGTCAGATCCATTGGGCAGCATTGACCCAAAGACGCAATGATAAGGATGAGAGGGAGAAGGGGTACGTAAGCAGGAGGCACAGAGAAGAGTGAGGATGAGTGGCGGTGCATTGTGGGATTGCAAGCAATGACATGAAACACAGCATGTCTGCATTGTTGAGTGGAAAACCCATCAGCTCTGCAGACATTCCTTCATCACACACACACACACACACACACACACACACACACACACACCAGGAAAACTTGGGATATAAAGTTGGTTGATGGACAGGTGGGGTGAGAAGGGCCAAGCAAGAACCTGGGGGCAGGATGCCAAGGACGCCAACCTTGACAAGCGAGGTCGTAAAACTCGCAGATGAGCTCACCTCTGCTTTCCTTCCGATCTTCTGCACACATACTGAGCCCGTGACTAATGGCTCCAGCCACGCCCCCCAGCGCTCTGCCTGCCTCAACCACGCTGGCCAGTCATGACCTCACCGCCACCATCCCAGCCTGGGGAAAGCAGCCTCCCCTGGACCCACCTGCAGGCAAGAAGCAGAGACTCAGGGAAGAGGGCTGGTGCTCCTGTGGCCTCCACACAGATCAGTGGACGAGGTGGGCCGGTCCCCATCCCTGGACACCGGTTCCAAAAACACTCATGCTGTTCCATTTAGTTCTCCTCCCCAGCCTCCCCTTTCCAAGACAGAGTCCAAACCAGAACCTGATATCTTCTCCACTCCAAGTCCTCCCAGGGTCCAGGCAGGAGCTCGTTGTCTCCGGCATCTTCAGAAATGAGCCCCGGGGACCCCCGTGGTTATGTGCTGCATCGTTCCCTGCAAGGCCAGCAGATTAGAACCACCAGGCATTGCACAGGAAAAAGGAGACACATCCTACTCCCGCCTGGGAAGACACCCACAAGGGCCTTTCCACACTGTCCTCCTGAGTCGAACTTGACCCAGTGACAATGAGGTTGCTTTTTGAGGTTGTGCCTTCAGCATCACTTAGGGGGCATCTGGGCCCCTGAAGTCTTCAGTTCTGACCCCCAACATGCCTAGGGTCATGGATCCTGCCTGCACACTCCCCATCCAAGCCATGGGACTGGGTTACTGTGGACTGGGGGACAGGCTGGCCAAGAGAAGCCAGGGGAGGGGAAGCCTCCCACCAGTCCACCAGGGGAGGACCCCAGTGAGAACAAGCTCAGGCAGACCGGAGATCCTGAAGGAAGGCAGCAAGCCCCGGGGTTGCGCAGGTTTTGAGATGCTGCTCCACAAAGCAGCAGCCGAGCCACCCCCTCATTTCAGGGACTTCGCAGTTAGCAGCCCAGCTCCTCCGTAGCGTGTCTCTCTTCCCCCGCTGAAGTCACACTAAACTGAAGGGTGATGGAGTGACAACGCTCACTGTGCCTTCCCTCCTCGCTGCCTGAAGTCCTGTGGCTGACTGTGGTCCAGCAGCTCTTGCTCCACGGCTCATTTTGAGAACGATTTGTCCAGGGAGAGGTTGAGCAGAAGGAAGTCCAAACCATGTGCATACTTGTCGGAGTTGCAGACACCTGATGAGGGAGTGCAGGCTCACCCTTCGCTCTCCAGTGCGGCACAAACACTGCAGGTTTGGTCCTTGGAGGGCTCGTGGCCGCCCCGCGTGGAGCAAGTCTATGGGCGCCCTGTTGCCAAAAGCTCATGTCAGGGCCCTGCGTCCTGTTGGCATCATCCACGCGAGGTTGGAAACATTTGCATGACACCGTTTCACACATGGCGGGCTCGCACGGACAGAACTTTCCTAAACACTGGGGGTTCCTACAGTCATGGTGGTGACGATCCCTTACCTTAATGGGGCGGGCCTGGAACCAAACCCACACACCTGCACGGGCGGAGCTCTTGGCATTGTTCTTTCAAAGGCAAGGGGCTGGTCTCCTTGTCGGCCATCCCCTAACAGCGCACACTCAAGAAAGAAGGGGCTGGTGCGTCTTTTCTTTGTGGTTGGTGGGAGTCACCTTTTGCACAAGGGCCATATTTTGACACAGACACTTGCAGCGTCTGGTGATTTGAGGCATGGGCTGACGGGCCTTGGTAGAGAACAGGCCAGAACAGAAGCTGTGGTGCTTGCGTCCAGCTAGGGGGTGCGGGGAGAGGATGGGATCTCAGTGCCTTTGGTTCAGCTATGCCTCTTCTCCACTTGAAACGCTCCCATGGCTAGGGTCACAGACTCCTTGTGGCTGGTCTCTCGTGCTTTGACCAGAGGGAGGGAAGGGGACACATTGCTGGGCTTCTGGGAGGGCTTTTCCAAAGCATCTCCCAGAGGCCACAAAACGTATCTGCTCTCTAAACTAGGGCACTTATTTCTGAAATCAGCCAGTTGCTGTGGAGTCAACCCTCCCTTATGGGCAATTATGGTGCAAAAATCTCTTTAAACACATGCACACGCACACAGCATCTATGCATGCATATCACTTTGAGGCGTCTGACCCAAGCCACAGTACTTTCAACCCACCTACCGTGCATGTAGAAAGTGGACGATGAAGGCAGGTGCGTTTGTTTGAAGGGTGGTGTTGGGGTGGATTTGGAATGTGCTAGGCGATGATGGCTTTGTGATGAATAGCGAGTGTGCCATGGATTTGCAGACGAATGAATGAACCTCTCTTGGAAGACGTGCAATCACACGGCTCCTTAGCAGTGAAGACGATGGCGCTTTGGCGCTCAAGACCCCAACCTTGCTCTCGGGCCCCTGGAGGAGCATGTCATGCCAAGGAAGAGAGAAGGTCTGGCAGGACGAGGCCCTCTGTGAGATGGACAGACCCTGTGGTGACAGCAGTCGCCTCCAACCTGCCTATGACTGTGAGGACGGCTTGAGACCCAGCGGTATTTCACCTTCACAGGCTGCACAGTGAGTCAGAACCACCCAGCAGCACCGAACACCAGACGCTCTCCCCAGGTGTCTCCTCACTTTGTGTTCGCTCCGGGCCTTGCTAATCATTGGCATCACCCAGGACTTATTGCTGATGACATGAAGCTCCTGGGGCGGTTGGGTCTGACTCCTGACAAACCCGAAGTGTCAAGTGCAGTGTCAAGACTTTGACCTTGGGAAGCAGATTCCAGTCCTGTCTTCCCAGGGAGCCTCTGGGTGAGTGCCACCTGCCAACCTCTCGGGCACCATCTGTGCCTCCAGGAGACTGTGGTCCGTATGAACTAGAGCCATCGAATGACAGAGGAAGATGTCCACCTATAAAGTAATCCAAACTGAGAGCAACACACAGTGTGGATCTGAGGTCTTAAGATCTGAAAGTAAACCAGCGGCCATCCAGCTCAGAAGCAACAAAGCCCACGTGGAAGAAGCACGCCAGCCTGTGCCCCCATGAGGTGTCCAAAGGATCCAGTGTCAGGCATCAAAGAAGTAAAAATGGTATCATTAGAAATGAGGGGGAGTACAGATTGGGGACCAAAAGTCCATCCATAGGTGAAGCGACATCCACTGACAGAGGGGTCGCAGGGAGGAGATGAACCAGTCAAGGTACAGTGTAGTAACAATGAAATATGCAACTTTCTTCCGGTTTTTAAATGCTTCCTCCCACAGACTGTCATGATCCCACTCCTACCAGACAAATCCAGCTAGACCAGGAGATGTATACTGGAGTCCAAAACATGGGGAAGTTAGCATAGATGATCCCTCAGAACTAGATGGGAGTGATGATACTGGGAAGGTGGAGGGAGGGTGGAATAGAAAGTGGGAACCAATTTCAGGGATCTACATATAACCTCCTCTCTGGAGCATGGCCAACAGGGAAGTGCGTGAAGGGACACATTGAACGGTGTACAATAAGAAAAAATAATAACAATTTGTAAATTATTAAGGGTTCGTGGGGGAGGGGGGAGGGAAGAGAAAGGAAATATGGGGAGCTGGTACTGGGGCCTAAGTGGAGGGAGGATGTTTTGAGAGTGATGATGGCAATAAGTGTACAAATGTTGCCTGAATACTATTGATGTATGTATGGATTGTGATGGGAGTTGTATGAGCCCATAATAAAAGGATTTTTTTAAAAAAAAAAAAAAAAAAAAGGAGGGGGAAAGAGAAGCTTATACCAAAGGCTAAAATAGAAAATATTTGGAAATGAATATGACAACATGTACAAATATACTTGATTGAAATGATGTATTGAATGTTATAAGAGCTGTAAGAACCCCCAATAAAATCATTGGGGCAAAATATATGAAAATAAAAGAATAAATAAAGAATTTCTTCCTTAGAAAAAAATACAGAGTGGATACCGACTGCTGTGGAGTTCATTCCTCCCCAGTGTGACCTTGAACAGTGGCATGAAACTGCCCCATGGGAGGGGGGGGTGATGAGGCAGTAAATTTTTCCAGAAGCAGGGACCATGTCTCTCTCCCCAGGAGCAGCTGGTGTGTTTGTATGGTCACATTTTGAATGGCATAAATAGTATATCTTTAATTAAATTGTCTCTTAACAGGTGGCTTGCTTTACTGGAAGTGGGGAATAAAGTCCTCAGGAAAAGCCGGCACCCCACTGCACTACCGAATCCCCAAATACCTCTACCGCTTGCGCCGAACTCCCACTGCTACTGTTGAGGACAAAGTTATTTATAGTCAGACGGCTCTGTCCGCTGCAGCACAGAATGCATTCAGTCACCCACTGCTCCAGCCTAGTTCCAGAAGCTTTTATCTGACAGGAAGCCAATCGTCCAATCGTCAGAATTCAGATTCATTATGAGCCTCAATCAGACTTCCGTCAGTCCCTGTCTGTGCCCGGAATCACAGACTGTCCATGTCTGCCTCATCATTCTGACCTTTGTCACAACCTTCCCAACAGAGAGCTGGTGCATGGACGTTTGTATCTCCAGAGCACTGGCTGCACCGACCAGACAGCCTTGGCAGGAAGAGAGGAGGCATTCAGAAGAAGAGGGCATCCACGGCATTGCTGTGCTGCTGTCCAGTGGCATCGCGTGAGTTCAACTCCCAGCAAACCAATGTACGATAGAACAAAACACTGCCGAGTCCTGGGCCATCTTCACAATGATTGTTAGCCTAGCCCACAGTTACAGCCAATGTGTCCATCCATCTCTCTTTTTCACTGCCCCCCCCCCTCCTTGACCAGGCGCTGGTCTCTCCCAACAACATGTCCAAAGTACAGCAGACAAGGTCTCGCCATCTTTACCGATAAGCAGCAAGACAGATGTGTTTGTTTGTTTGTTTGGCAGCCTGCTGCACTGGCAGTGTTCTTTTTGAGCACCTTGGTTCAAATGGCGACATTACGAACCATCAAAACACAGTGGGCTTCTGGCAAGATGGCAGACTAGGCAGACTCGGGATCTCTGCAGCACAGAGACCAGAGACCAGAGACGGGTGAGAAGCCTGGAAACAAACATGAGCTTCCGAGGAAAGGACCAAGATGTGCAGCAAGGACCAATGAGAGGAAGAAGCTGAGCAAAACAGGGCATAGAGGAAACAGATGAATGACTTGTGGGTTACTGGAAGTAGTGGGGCTGTCTTGAATGTTCGCAGGTGGCATCTGATGAGACAGCAGGCCGATAGCACCGTGGAGTCTCACTTGTTCCCCATGCATTCCTGATGACCACGCTGGTGTCCAGCCCTCCCCTCCCTCACCCAGCAGCTGGCCACCCACATTGAGGTCAGAGGCAGGCCCTGTGGATCTAACTTCTGGTATGTCCACCTCATCAAATCAGCAGAACCACAGCTGAAGAAGAAGCCTATCAGTGACCACCCTCCATGAGCAAGAATTCCTTCCATGCCACCTACCTTGCTCCCAGCTGTCCTCTAATCCTGGAAGAATTCTTTGCAGAAATAAGCACCCTGTCCCCAGACACGCCCTGAGCCTGTAGAAACTATTTCTGGACAAGGTTCCTAACCCAAACAACCTCAAGGTCGTCAGAAATCACATCTAGGGCCAGACTTCCCATTCTCTCCATTCCCTCCCTCTCTCACCCATGAACTCTTGAACAGTCAGAAGTTTCCAACCGGGTCGGATGCCCTGCCCCTGAGTTTTCCCCCTCTGAATCCTGACCTGGTTTCACTTTATGCCTTTCATTAGTTGGTTGGTTGTGGTTTGGGTTTGTTGTTTTTTTTTTTTTGGTGGGGGGGGAGGTGTTTACTTTGGGGTTTGTTTCATGTTTGCCTCTTATGTCCGTTTTCGCTCTGACCTTCTTTTCTCCTCCTCCCCTTCACTTTCCTTCTTTCTCTTGCGGGTTTATTACTCTGTTTTCTTTCCCCCTTCATAGTCTTGCTTGTTTTGCTTTTCTCTCTTTTGTCGTTCTTTTCCCTCACTCTTTTGAGGATCGCAGCTATTGAACTATTTTTCATGATCTCTGTTTGCTTTCTACAGCTTTGTTCTCATTCATCTTGTTTCCCAGTGTTTGCTCTGAGTTTGAAGGCTCATTTCGCTCACCCAATAGGAGGCAAAACAACCTCACTTACGTGGCCCAGACACACCTGGAGCTTCTGCAGTCCCATCCACTTGACAAGGACTACTCTGACTCCTGCCACACCAGAGATCACCCCTGGGCAGCAGCCAACACCCATCAAACCTGCCCTCAACTGCTCCCCGTGAACAGCAAGCAAAGTGCTGCACACGCACTCTTGTCGTCTGCCTCACCCACCAGGAGACGCGTGACGATTGCCTAAGAACACACACCTGACATGCAGTCATCAATGAAACACAAACACACCACCACCGAACACGTCCAGAGGAAGCAGACAATGGCAGTTCACACAAAGAAACACAAGACAAAGCGGCTTAAACAAGTGGCCACAATGAAGATCAAGAAATCCTGTCTGAGATGCCTTGGTGGTATAGTGGTGAGCATAGCTGCCTTCCAAGAAATCCTTTCTGATGAAGAAATGGCTTTGGAGCTGCCTGATAAGGAATTCCAAGGAATGGTATTTGTGCTCCTTCAATGGACTTTGAGGTCAAGAGAGATGCAAGTAAAATCCAGGGCAATTGGGCGGGGTGGGGGTGGGGTGAAAACATTAGAAAGATTCAATAAAACACTAGAAATACAAACTGACGAGATGGATGAACAAGGAGAAACCACACAGAGGCAGGAAATCAAAATTCAGAAGAGTAATACCTAAGATCTCAGAAACAAACAATACACCAAAAGAGCAATTAATAGAAATGAACCCATGGAAGCTTTGATTAACGAGCTGGAAGACATGTGTCCCAATACCCATCTGCTAGAGGAACAACCAGAAAAAAGAACCAAAAAAGCCCGAAGAACGCCTAAGAAGAACGTCAGACTCAGTCAAGAAGAGCAGCTCATGTCTGATTGGAATTCCAGGACATGAGGGACAACAAAAAGCTTGAAGGACATTGTCAAAGAGCTGTTGAAAGAAAACTTCCCTGACACCATGAAAGATGAGAAGGCACGCATTCAGGCATCCTTACAAAGCCACCCACCAGGCCTGGGCTGACCTTCCAAGCTTCCAATGAGCTGTCCGGTCCTGAACCATTTGCCTTCGTGTGTGTGTGTGTGTGTGTGTGTGTGTGTGTGTGTGTGTGTGTGTACATCCAAATTCTCAACCCATCATGACCGCTCAGACCCATCTGGATTATGTGGCAGAAGCTACCACCAGCATCACCCATCTGGTCAACCTGCATCTGTGAGCCTCTTACACCTACTTCTCTCTGAGCTTCTCTTTCTGCCACAGTGAGGTGGCCTTGCAAAGTGTGGGGCTACTTCCTCACCCTGCCAAAAAAAGTGCCAAGGGCCAAGTGTCTCTTGAAGACTCCTCTTCTAGGGTGTGCAGAAGTCGGCCCAAGCTGAGTGGGGTAGAATGCTCGTGCCATGGAAGCCACTCTGGCCCTGGAGAAGAATGTCAGCCAGGCCTTTCTGTGCCTGCATGCTGTGGGTTTGTCCACCAGAACCCCCATCTCTGTCACTTTCTGGACAAGGCAGCAAGACTCAAGATGCTGCGCAGGACTGGGGCCAGTATCTCAAGCCCATGTGACTGTCTTGAGTTTTTTCTGTCAAGATGACCATTTGGCATCAGAAAGACAAGCTTCCAGAACTGACCTTTCTGAATTGACCTTTCTGCTTGAATTTCACTGGTCCAACAGATCCGCTTGTTGAGGCACATCTGTTATGGAGAGAACTGATCTGCAGGCATCCCCTGGACACAGAGACATGTTTGATTGGAATAAACCCATGCATGTATGAACTAGAACACTAGTAGCAATACATTCTAACCTACCTTCTTATGTATTATAGTTCATTTATCCAGCTATTCCTTGGTGGGCATTTAGACTGCTTCCTTCTTTCTGCTATGGTGCATACTAAAATAATAAACACAAACGTTCATATAGATTGCTGTGCTGGCTCTTATTTTTCTAGGCTCTGTTACCCCTAGTGGGATACATTGGCCACATAATGTCTCTTCTTCCTAATCCTAAAGGAAGCAGCATACCATTTTCCACTATGGCACTATTTTATAGCCCCCCTCCCTCCGGCTGTGTATGACAGCTCCAGTCTCTCCACGCCCTTGCCAGCACTTGCTACTGTTATTAAGCTTTGCTGTCACTGCTATTAGAGCTGCCCGGTGGCAGAGCGGTGACACATTCGCCCGTGACCCACAAAGTCAGCAGTTGAAAGCCATCAGCCTGTTCCGAGGGAGAAAGACCGGGCTCTCCCCTCCCTTAGAGAGTTACAGTCACAGACACTCACAGGGGCAGCTCTGCCCTGTCTCCTAAACCAGGCTGTGAGCCAGCGTTGCTGCTGCAACATGAGTTTGGGTTTTGTTTATTTTTTTACGGCGAGGGCGAGGTGGTCTTTGTTGTTTTGATTTGCATCTCCCCGATGGCATCTCTGTAATTGTGAGAATTCCTGGTTGATAAAGTCTTGTGAACACACAAGGCAGCCTGGGAGAGATAGGACCTCTCTTTCATCAGAGCTGCAAGACCTGGGGAGGAGAGGCGCCGTTGGGGCCGTGGCTGGCTGCCGTTGAGTCAGCTGTGCCTCCTGTCAACATTGCGTGCACAAGAGCAGCGTCATGCCTGGCCCAGTGCCATCTTCAGCCTCTCGGATATGTCTGAGCTCATGGTTGGGGTCATTGTGTCAGTCTATCCCCTTGAGGGCTTTCACCTTCTCAAAACTCATCTATGTGCTTTATATTTTCTGCAAATTATCACAGAAGCGGTCTTG
The DNA here is from genome assembly GCA_004026705.1 of Nesogale talazaci. NCBI lineage: Eukaryota > Metazoa > Chordata > Mammalia > Afrosoricida > Tenrecidae > Nesogale > Nesogale talazaci. The sequence goes on from PVJH01006055.1 coordinate 103,904, forward strand.
CTGTGAAAATGGTGTGTGGCAACATCTGACCTCTTCAACCTTCACCAAGGGGAAGGAATTGGAATCAGCATCCGTCCAAGATCGCTTCCTGTGAGGCGGGCCGACCTGTCTCCACCCTTCAACCCTTTTACCAGTTCTGTCTACCATAAGCCATTCCTCCAGGGCCCTCTCTGCTCTCTCCTGGTCCTTGTCATTCCTTGCAAAGCCCACACAGAACTCACACATCATTTGATTATAAAGCTCATTAAGAGGAGAACGGGTCACAATTCAGGATACAGAATGCTCAGAATACAGTTCTTTAATTAGGATAGCTGCTCTGAACAGTGTCTCCTCTGACCCTCAACATTAGCTGTGTGGCCCCTTGGCCAATTGATACATGTTTTGGGAAAAGTCCACGTGTGTGCACTAGAAACCTCATAACAATCCTGTGTAACTTACCTGCATTTGCACAATGGTTCAGGAAACGACTGGAGCAACTGTTGCAAAGCTCCATTCCTTCTGCTGAGGTACGTGCAGAGCCCCCTGCTCCACCAGTGAGGCGCAGCCTGACGGTGCTCATCTCTCCTGCTCTGCGGTCCAGGAGGACCATGTTCTGCCTCCTGTCACTCTCCTACCTCTGCCACTGCGCTGTCCTTACTGATAGCGTGTCTCTGCTGCTGCTCCCCGTGTCTCCTGAACCAACGGGTTTCAAGGACACATTCCGTTCTTTTCTCTTTTTTTAATTAAAAGATCATTTTATTGA
>PVJH01006056.1:6308-105612 GCA_004026705.1 Nesogale talazaci
CTCCCCTTCACTTTTCATACTGTAAGCCTCTTTCTACTCTTTGATTCTGGTGTTTAAAATGTATATGCATCACTGAACACACAACCCAGGTACCTTAGCACTGGTACTCAAGGGAGGCCACTGCGCCGCAGCTAAGGGGCACACAGATTGTGTGGAATCTAAAAGGAAGAACATGCTAGTTTCCAATCCCCCTTGCTTGACTTCAAAGTGATAGAGGAAACACATAGCTGGACCTCAGCCGGGCCTCCTGAGAAGCACAGCAGCAACTCTGCCTCATCCCTCTGCAGCTTCTTTCCTGCCAGCTAACCCCATAGAAGGCAGCATGCAGCACACAGTGCCGTCATCATTGGAAGCATATGCCTTAGAAATTCAGTGACTCGAATCTATGTCGGGTCACCCCGGGATCTAGAGACAGATATTTGGGCGACTTGCATTTCTCCCTAATTTTATTATCTCATGCTTTATGGGCATTGTCAGTGGTAACCAAAGGAACTTAATTTGAGCCCAGTTGATGGTTGAAATGGTTACTTTCTATCAAATGTGACCAACCTTGAGTCTAGGCATGAGTTTTTCAGTCATCATTGACACCAAACCTTCACGCAAAGTGGGAGCTTCTGCAGCAGGGTCAGGGATAGAGTCCTGAGAACTCACAGCACTGCTCATGACGCTACAGTATAGGGCCTGCTCTCTTTCCTCAAAGACTGGGTTTTACGGATGATATATGTAAGTTGTATGTAACTACTTACCCTTAAAGTTTGGCAGTTTGAAACCACCTACTGAATTCAGACGGAGCCCTGGTGGCATAGTGGTTCCACAATGGGCTGCGCTTCAAAGGTCCCCAGTTCAAAACCACAAGCCGTCCCTTGGGAGATAGATGAGGTTTCTACTTTCACGAAGAGTTACGGTCTTTGAAACCCAGGGGCCATTTTAGCCTGTCCTCTAGAGTTTCTATGGGTTGCCATGCACTTGATGACAGTGAATTCTGAGTAATGGATTGAAAAAACAACAATTGGTGGTCTGCTTCCATCGAGATGACGTCCAAGGAAAGGCTGCGGAACAGTTGGCCGTGTACTCTGTAACCACTGGAGTTGAGTCAGGTTTGACTCAACACTGACTGGTTTTCAGTAGACTCAGATAGGTTGTAGAAGGCTTTATTTCCTTATGACCCTTCAAACTGAGAGTGTGAAGAGATCTAAAGCTAATAAAAATGGAGAGAATGGAGAAAGGGTGGGAGGGAGGAGTCTGTCACAGCAACAGTGGCTGAGAGCTTAATTCACAAGCTTATTCTGAGAAGCAGAGTCCTGATGGTTTATTTTACAAATGAAATAAAAGACACCAATAAATGCACTTAGATCCTAAATAAATGTCTTCACTTTGGTCTGTCTTTGCCTCTGAGGGAAGTGGACAGCTGCCTACTTGGCATGATTTCTCTTTGTTCTTCTGAGCTTTCCTACCCCTCACTGTCCCCTGTTTGCATCCTCTCTCTCTTTCTCTCTCTGTGTGTGCATATACACACACGTCCATTGTTTAATGGAAACAAATGGAAGTCATGGATTTTAACCCACTGGCTTCAGCTGTGAGTGGCAGCACAGGACTCAGATTCCATAGAGTCTTGCTCTGGGGCCAAGCCGTGCTGCTTCCTGCATGTGATTGTGTCTGCTTTCAAGCATAACACTGTCTACTAATTGGAACACTGGGAATAGTTTGAGAAGATCATTCAAAACCAAACTCCTCACAGAGATGTCTGATTCAAAGAAAACTGCAGGTAGATTAAATATCATTCCAGCAGATCCAGCCTACCTACATCTGATAGTACACGGAGAGGAAAAGTCCACAGGCTGACTTGTGAGCCTCTCTTGGCTTTATTGAAATTGCAGAGGTTCAATATGGGACCCATTCATTCATCCCCTGTAGCAGAATTGAAGCCAACTTGCACTAAATAAATAACAAAGAGAAAAATGCACTCAACACTCCATGCCAAGTTATTCAAGGCTTAGAACACCCAGGGCAGCACAATTAGAGTTGTTAAGATGGGTAAGGAAAACGGAGAGGGGTCAAAAGCAAAATCTCTGAGTCTCATGCCAGCAGTTTCCCCAGAATCTAGAACATTGCACTCTCTCCAATTTCAATTTTCTCATCTACAAACTGAGAGATTTGGAAAGCACTCTTTGTAAGATGACATTAAGCCCAACACTTCTAGCTTCTCAATATACTAGGCTAATAAGGGCGTCTTGGTAATGCTGAGCTCCTCAGCGGTCTTACAGTTTCATGGAAGGCACTAATCATCTCAGGCCATCAAAGCTGACTTTCCCTGGTACTGCTCCTGCCCAGCACTGATCCATGATTAAACAGCCAGCCTGAGGGCTGGGCCTGGGTGAGTTCTCCAGAGAGGAGTTTTTTTTCAAATACCTTCTTTCTTCTCCTTCACCACAATCATTTTCATGTTGACCTCTTAAATACGTCTGGGATTTCCATCTTCTGGACAGCTCAAACTGCTAGGAAACTTCCTGGGGGAGGGACTAGATACCTATCATTAAGCCCTTCTCAGTATGGTAGTCCATATTCTTCAGGGCCTAAAAGTCCTTGGAATTCTGCAGGTTCTATCTTTCCATTGATACAGAAGGAGAGAACAAGGTGTAGAAGAAAAAGAAACATTGACAAAGAAGAGGCAGCAAGGAAGGTTCCTACCTTCTAACTGCCTAGCCCTAACAAACCATTAATCACTAACTGAACTGCACTTTAACCACAGCGCAGGTTCTTGGTTCAAAATCCACTCAGTGCTTCATGTCTTAGAATGAAACCCATATTCCTTCCAGTTGTTGAGGAAGCAGTTCTTCTCTGTTCAAAAGTCACTAAGTGAGGTCCTCAGGTCACTATGTGAGAATGGACTCCATGGAAGTGAGGTTGTCTTGTTCTGTTTCTGTTGATGAAGCCCCACTGTGAGCTGTGGTAGTTACATAATCTTTTGTCAATTTGAGAGGATTAAGAGTGAAGGGGTGGAGTCTATCTTGTCAATCAGGTCATAGACCTGAGGCCTCTGGGTGGGCAGGGCCTTTTCCTGAGGATTCTGGGAACTTCTGTATTTCTCCTTGGAGGGGAGACACTCTCTCTTTCTCCCTTCCTTCCTTCTTCCCTTCCTCTCTCCTTCCCTCCCTCTCTTTTTCTCTCTGTCCCTGGGAGACATTGCAGCTGACAAGACACATGGAACTACATTAGTGCCCTGAGCTGGAGCAGCCACGTGAAGCTCCCTGGCAGTGCTGAGATGCTTACAATGCGGATCCACAAGACTTTCCACCCATTGCCCTGTGATCTTCTTGCATTTGGCATCATTACATGTGTTTTGTGAGTCTGAAGAGGACTTTATAGATTGGTATCAGATATGGGCTAATATTGGACTTATGGACTTGATCTGGACTAGGCGAGGATGTTTTCTCAATATTCAATGCTCTTGTATATGAAGCCCTTTCTTATGCCCATATGAGTCTCTATGAATTTGTTTCTCTAATCAACCCAGACTAACACATGAGTTGTTATGGAGTCAGTCCCTGATGTGTGGGGACCTGAGAACAAATTGCTGCCCAGTCAGTTGTGGCTCAGATCATTATGACCCATAGGTTTTTCTTTCACTAACTTTGGAAGTGGATGGCCAGAATAAAGGATGGCTTTCATTCTTGATTCATCATACTTTGGAAGCTACAATAAAGCTATTCAGCATCGCAGAGATCCACAAGTCTCCACTGACAATTGAGTGGTGGCTATGCTTGAAATACTGAGCCTTGGTCTCTCAAATAGAACTTGGAAATTCTACCACTGAAATATCAACATCACACGGAGACATATCCTTTGCCAAAATCACTATCGTTGAGCCCACTGGGTCCCTCTATTCCAGCCACTGAATCCCCTTGGATTCCACAAGTACAGTAAACCCAGACACCTTCCTCAGAGTTAAATGATCTGCTCTGCCCTTGGGTGCCCATGTGGCTTCTCAGTGGTGCTATGTCCACCCTGCACAGCCTTATTGACCCTCTTCCCTGTCCTTATCCCTCGCTTTGATTTTCTTCTGTGCACTTAGCATCAACATGTTATTTATTTTATTTATTTCCTCACAGTCCCTCATAAAATACACACCAGAGATTTTTTCTCTTTTGCTTATGATGGAAACTCCAGAGCCTATAACTGAGACTACTCTAGAAAAACCTTTCAAGTATATAAAATATCCCAACTTCTTTTGGTGCCATGTTTCCATAATGGCCAGTCATTGTCTTATGTTTAAAAGTGGAGTTTACAAGGATGTGAATGATCACCTCAGATGTTTTAAGGGCATCTTTTTTAGAAGAAAAACTCAGAATTAAGGATGTAATCTCTCTCCTTTCCTTTTCTCTGACTTCTAACAGAATTGATGTATTGACGCAACATGAATAAAAGCTTGCCAAGTGAGCATAATTTGGGGGGAAGTATATTGCTTTCTCAGTTTCTGAATAGACACATTACTCTCTCCTTTCTACCTCATGTCCAATGTGAACTTATGTTGGAATATTTCTGAGAAGAAAGGCCTTGAAATCACACTATCTTGGTGCCTTAAAAAACAATTGGTATTTTTAGCACTTTTCTTGTATAAGCAAAGATCAGTGTGAAAAGTAAGAAACATTCAGAATTAAGTATGCACACAGGATACAGTAAGGATGAGCAGCCGCATATAGCACTGACTGCTTTCATCATCCATTGAGTTATACTCAGAGAATCTTGGCACACCCTGCTCGTGGCAGCATGAGTTTTAAATGCACATAAGGGTACAGAAGCTGGCAAGCCTGTTAAAGTGACGAGGAGAACTTCTCAAAGTTCTTCCTATGAACAATCTTGCACATTTACACATCCCACAAATGTGTAAAATGGGGAAGCCAAAGTTTGCAGGTCAGCTGGTACAGAGAAAGGAAGTGCAAGTGGTACAGAGAGAGGGAATGAAGAAGAGAAGGGCATTCTGGCAGTCAAACTGGAAGTGCCTGCACCCACAGCGTGAGAAGACCAATTTGTCAGGATACAGCTGTAGTGCTTTCGTGGACTTTAAGGCATGCTTTGCTGGCTGAAAATTGTTGCCACACATGTAGGGCTGCACTTCAACAGAGATGGTCTTTAATGTTCACTTCATGACATTTCCTGAATCACTAATGTCTGTGTCCTTCAATAGTGTAAGACCCCTGTGGTAATAATAAATAAATATTCAATAAGTATTTACTATGCCAGCTACTGTGCCAGGTGTTGGAAATTCATAAAGAAATAAGGTCTTGGGCTGAGCCCTGGTGGCATAAGTGGTTGAGTGCGGGACTGCAGCCCACGGGCTTGGCGGTTCAAATCCAGCGGCGGCTTTCAGAAGCATCACTGGGTAGTGCCCATGACCACCAGAGGCAGTGATGCACAAAATAATTATAAAAAAAGAAATAAGGTCTTAATGCTCTAAAAAACAGATAGTATAGAGAGGCAGATATATTCAGCCAACTCTAGAATGAGTTCCCGGGTTTCACTGTTGACAGTCTCAGCTCAGGACACAGAGGTAGTGGTGGTGATTTTCTGGGCACTCATAGTGACGTTTTGGTCAGTTATCCAATCCTTGAGCTGGAAATCATATTTCCAGCTTATTTATTCCTACTTAACTCCAAGGGAATATTTATCCAGTGCAATTAGGAACATTTGATCAATGTCCTTATACCCATCCGTTTGCCACAAATGTCCTAAGATAGCAAGGACATTTCCTCATCTAATCATCACCTAGAGCCTGGGCTTTTGTGCACATTTGATTAGAAATGCCCAATCATGATACGATGGTAGGTTCAGCTGCTAACCTAAAGACCAGTCCACTCAAATGCACTAAGAGCCCATGGGAGGAGGGTCCTGGCAAATTGCTCCATAGAGATGACAACCTGGGAGGTGCTATGGGGCTGTGACAAAGGATTGCTGTGCGTCAACATCAACTCAAAAGCACACTACCTTCACTACTAAAAGCAGCATCACCCATGCCTTTAAATCTAACCAGACTAGAAAACCACTTCCAGAAACTACCCAACCAACTTAGGAAGGTCATCCTCGTGATTCTATTTCAGTGGAACTGCTCTGTATACCCCAATTACCTTAGGGTTCTCCCAAAGAATAGAACCAATAGAGCTAGATGAGAGACCTAGTGAGGAGATTGGCTCACATGATGGGGGCAGGTTGCCAAATGCAGAGTCTGCAGATTGGTTGACAGACGGGAGATTCCGGCAATCTCATGTCCCCAAGTCTGTGGGGCGATGTGATGGGGAGGGGCAATGGCAAAATGTCCCTCGTCTGAAGCTAAAGTCTTCCTTTATCTAGAAACCTCAGGGTGTTTGCTTTTTGAGACTGTCAGCTGCTTGCATGAGATGCAGCCACACTAAGAAAGATAATTTGCTTCTGTTATCATCAGCTGACTTACATCCGAATCGCAAATAAATACCATCTCAGATTCACCTTGACCAGCATTTGATGAAACAGTTATTTACTTTGAACTTTTTATTGTGACTTAAGTGACAGTTTACAGAGCAGAGCAGTTTTCCATTCAAGAATTCATGCATTGTTTTTGCCTTGCCACTGATTGAACTATCCAAAATGTACCGTCGCTTATCCCACTTCCGCTTGTGTTTCCTGTGTCCTTTCCTAACAATGTCCTTCTGAACTTTGTCATTGGGTAACTGTTGCCTTTTATTATCTCAAACGGATGATGATTCTAAGGTGTTCCTACCTCCCAGTGTTTTTGTAACCGCCCTTCCCCCCAATAGAGCTGTGTATTGCTTGGCTAAAAATTGAAGTTTGGAGTTGTGGTCATTTCCAGACCTGAAGGGTGACTAAAGACCCCAGATTCAGGGTTCCACCAGTCTCTCTCTCGCAGTCTCTTTTGTATGACTTAAGTTTCCATTTCACACTTTTCTCTCATTCTATCCAGACCCTCCTAATGTGATCCTTTTTACAGTGAGTGGTAGTGGTAGCTGGGCACGATCCAGTTCTTCAGATTTCAAAGTTAAAGAGACTCATGCCTGTTTTCATTACTACACTTGACTAAAATTTTTCCACGCAGTTTTGAATTCTTCACTCTTTTCTCTGGATGGGGAAACAGCAATAAGTGTACCCAAATAGCTGCCCTCTGGCACTACTCACCAATGTTGGGTAGAGTACTTTTGTTTCTGTGGGCGATATATGCCAGTTGACCTTGGTGTGCCCAGAGACCATGGTCCTGAGTCCTCAGGCCTAGTGAATCATTCCCTCAAGGTGTTTAACCCATTTTAGAATTCCTAGGGTGAAACCAACAGTTCACCCTGGACCACTTGTCATCCTTGCATTTGCTGACTGTGTCCATTCGTAGGTATCTTCCTCACGGATACCTGAGCATCCTCTGTCTGAGCAAAGAGCTACAGCCCAATGGCCAGTCAGAAGAGCTTGAACTCTTCAGAAAGACTCTCAGAGATTGAGGATCAGGGATTGAGGATGGGAGTTAGTGTAGACTCTTCTTGACACCACCCCCCTCACAAAAACAATCAAACAAGCAAATGAAAACTAAACTGGTTGCCCTCCAGTGGATTTTTAAAAGAGATATCATTATAATTTTATTGTGGAATATTATAGATCATCCCCATGGGGTATATGATCACTCTATTGAGAGTAGGATTCATTTAACCAGTGGTACACAATTTAAAATACTGTTGAGAAAATGTAATTATGTACTTAAAGGACAACTTTTTGCATGAAAATACATAGATTATTGACTTGTACAAATTAAAAACTCACGTGACTGGACGCTGTGCCTATAATGAGGGTTAAAGCTCAGGCAACACCATCAATAACACTCAATCACAAAGGCAGAACTATGCCTGCTGGACTAAGATATGTCATAATAAAACAAAGAGCATGAAAATAATAAATTCATGGTTGTCTTACATCGCCAGTGATAGTGCACCTTCAAAGCATGAGTTTTCGGCCAAAGTTCAAAGACTTTCAAATCCATAATCTTGGCATTGTAGTCATCTGCTAATTTTCACACTAGGGCATTTCTGCCTTAAGTTCAAGGGAGTATTTCAGTTCCTTTAGCATGGTACAGGTGTGGTTAAGGGAAAAGTCCAGTTTACTCTGCAGGGTTTCCAAATTGCCTCCTTCTATTGTGGCCTATGAAGGATGTTGCGAACCTCAGAAGGACAAAGTCAAAAGTTCTTATTATCTACAGCATGAGGTATGAATGAGTCAAAAACACCTGATTGAGAATGTAACAGAGAGTATATTCCCCTTGGGAATCTATATAAGCAATGCTAGGTATTTCCCCCATGGCAGGCTGTGCCTCCTAGTTGAGCCACCAAAAGAATTGCGATCACCTTCTCCACTTTCTTTGAGATAAGCATGTCCCACCCTTCCTCAACCACACCTACCTGTTGTATGTCCTAGCAGCAATCTCTATCCAGGGATCCTCAAACTACGGCCCATGGGCCACATGCGGCCCTCCTAGGGTATTTATCTAGCCCGCTGGGTGTTTTTGTCACCACTGAGTAGACAAGTCACCACATGAGTAGACAAGTCACCACATGAGTAGACAACTCATCCCGGACCCACAGTGAATTTGTTCATAGTTTGTTGTGTTTTTTGAAACTATCGGCCAGTCTTCCAATGGTCTGAGGGACAGTGAACTGTCAGTCCTGTTTACAAAGTTTGAAGGCCCCTGCTTAAGCCTTTCTTCTAAGGCAGCTCTGCACTTAACACGCCTTCCTTTTACTCACTATTGAACACAGTAAACTTTTGAACCACCCAAGACTCTTCTTGGCCCTTCAGACTTCCTGAAGCTTGTTCCCGACAGTACTCCCACAAGACTGAGCAGGACAGAGTCCCGTTTCCCACTCATGCACTCTTTGAAATTGGCTTGCTTTCCTTCCCGGTCTCACCCCCACATCCTCACCAGTTTCTTAGATCACTTCCCAAATGAATGACCCCCATCCATATTTCAGGACCTACTTTTGTGGAACCCGCAACAAAGGCCACCTCAGGGGGTGGGGTTGGGGGTTCATTTTTCAAAGTATTTCATTGCAGAATTGTGATTTGCCTGGGTCCCCTGTTTGCCTGGGTCACCTTTGTCAAAACTTAGCCAGCCAGGTGAGAGGATCTCGGATCTCTGTGTCTGTTCATCCACGGTTATGGACCTTGGGCTGCTGGCTGTGGGCTTTAACATCTGGGTGACATGTTAGTAATTAAAAGCATCTCATTTGTAAACAGATATGTCAGAACAGTGAAATGTAGAATCCTTGCCTCAGGACAAAAATAGACATGTGTGAAATGATGTGAAAAGAAATAACTTAAAGCATTCTTAGTCTCGGTGATTCCATTCCGTGCAGAAAGACTGCTATTCCCTACTGAATTCCCAAGACAGAAGGAACCTTTCTCTCGAAGGATTTCACTTTAGCTTTCTCTTTTTCGGGAGTTGTCTTCTTGGAAGAATGGTCTACAAGCATCCTCAGGAGGTTTGGTTATTTTATAAGAACAAAAAAGAAAAAAAGACTTTAATTTTTTTTATCTCAACATCCTAAAACAAGTAAATCAATTTTCAGAGGTTGGGATTGCCTAATGCTTCATGGGATTGTTCTGTGAAATGACTTAATGACTTTTCTCCTGACCTCTGGCTTCTTGCTCGAAAGAGAGGCCAGGCTTTATGATAGACCTTAGAAACAAGCTGGATTCTGACTTTTCCTCTTGCACTTGGGTAGATAACTCTACCAGTCCTGCTCTTGCCCCTTGGCTAATTTGAAATTGGCAGGAAGCAGAGAACAGGGAGCCTTCTGGTGGGCGGTGACAGTGGAAGCAGGTGTCCTGACAGCTCATCTTTTCCGCTGGTTATTCTTCACACTGTGAACCCAGCCTTAGTCACGGTGACCACAACACTTTGGCCAAACTAGAATTGAAGGCTCGTGACAAGGATGCTTAGGAGAGAATGAAATGAAATAGTTGAGATATAAATGGTTTTAGGACATGATCACTCTATTGATGGGAGAATTGGTATTCTTTGCCAGCATTCCCCCAACCCTTTCCAGCTCCCTGCTGCCACCCCCTACCCCACCCCCCTCTGCGTACATCTACTTCTTGCTGTTGGTGGAGGAGGTTTTTCTAATCCTCCCCCTGGTGGGGTCCAATTCTGCCCAGCTGGAGGGAACTGCCATTTAGAAGCTGCCTCACAGAGACCCATCTTGACTGACTGGTGTCCTGGTGGCTCTCAGCAGCAAGTGTTTCAGCTATGATTTGATGGAAGTTTCTTCTTGACAAGGCCTTCCAAGAATAAAAGGAACATTGTAGAGCCTATGAGAGCTCTAACTGAGCTCAGATGTTCAGATAGGGAGGAAGAAAATGAGAAATGATGACAGCGAGGTAGCATATTTCTCTCTCCAAAGAAAGCATTATATCAGTGATTTCTCCCAACTCAAGACGGAAGACAAATGTGGAGAACAGGGAGAGAAAGGTTTCAAACCAGAAGTGCTCAAGTTTCCCCATGTCTGGAGGAGCTAGACTGAGAAGCTTACTTTTCAATTCATCAACCCACCAGGCCCAGAGTCAAGCAGGTGTGTCCCTTTTAGGACCCAGTCATGTTCTTCCTGTTGGTCCTGTGCTGCCTTGTACCTGATTCCACTGTGTTGTCTCTGCACTGTCCCTCACCAGTACCCACCAATGAAAGCCTACATGATAAACACCCTTCCAGTGATCAATGGATCCTCCTTTATTTATTAGAAGTATTGTATTAGGTAAATATGTATGTATATATGCAAATTACTTGGACTCTGGAGTAACATCAGAAAGTAATTGTGTACTTTATCATCACTGTTATCTTTAACCATTCTAATGATTTTATTTTCTCTACTTTGGGTAGATATTTTAGTTTAGGTAGAAAGTCTTGTTTGGGTAGATATTCTATCTAACCATTATGGATATTAAATGAATGTATTTATTTTAAATATCCATTCAGTCTACTTTAATAACAAAGTTTCCTTACCTCACCCAAATTAACCTGTTTCATCTTCTCCAGCTGGGGGTTGCCTAAAGCTGAGAAGCTTGTAGGTTTCGGGGCAATGAAGACTGCCTATGTCACTGTCCTTCTACTCCCCCTCCACATTCACAATGCTGCTTCTAGCTGGATGTGGTTGAAGTGGAGTGAACCCCCACTCAGGGTCAGTCATCACAAATTGTCTGCACAAAGGGTTCTCCATCTTTAATGTCTACCAGAATATGCTGAAAGGGCAAATTTTGGGTGGCTGCCAAGAGGTATCAGCTCTTCAACCAAGTTCCTTGGCAATGCTCATGCTGTTAAGACTTCTTGGAAACTACTGATCTAAGACAACAAACCTAGTGTCCTCTATAGTTATTACCATTCTCCGATACTGTGAATGAGGTTTTCAAGCTTAACTGTAGGCAATGGAAAGATATTGGATATGTTTGAAACAGGAGTTGAGTTTGAGTTATCTGGTCGATCTGGTGAATTATTCTGAAGAGAAACTGTAAATAGAAGAAAGACCTTAGCAATTAATTAAACTAATCATTCGAGCCACGGTTTCAGAACCACACTTGAAGAAAATCCTGAAGTTCATCTGAAAAAATTTAAAAACCCCGTACATGTCCCAGAAACATCAAGGGCAGCACCTGTGAAAAACAGCCTCAGATAAAATATAGCTTTTTTAAACTGAGGTATGATGATTGTCTCTTAGGCCCTAGACCATTCCTCTTGTTGGCGATTCTTGTAAAATCTCCTTCCCTTGACTGGGTGAGCTCCAGGAACTGATCCTCTCACATTGCTTGTGAAAGCTTGGACAAAAATCCCTTCTCTCTGTGCTTCTGTTTCTTCTGTAAAAGGATAAAATGGGTTTCTTCAAGGTTTGAAATTCTGTGATTCTATAATATTTCAATGATAAAAAATAAATGAAAGCTATCCATGCTGGGAGCTTCTAATCAGAACTTCTAGTCCACAGGTAGACAAATAAGATTGGTTCAGAAAGTAAAAGTTAAGCAGCAAAGGACCTGATGTCTCTTGGAACATCCTCTTGGTGACATCTATGGATTCTAAGGATAGGTGCTTTGGGAGCAGCCACCTTCACTAGCAAAGATGTGTGTATAAAATGACTTTGTTTAGTTATTGAGAAGTTTGGGATGGGATTTTCAGAAGCTTGAGGATCTTTCTTCTCCTGGGCTTCACTCCCCTTTGGCGACGTAGTGTCTTTTGACCCCTACCATTACTTCCCTACACATAATGAGATGGAAACATTCTGTCCTGCTTCAACAGAGAGAGCGTAAAAAGTGAGATATTGGGTTTTCAGAAGATAGCACATTCAGCGATTCCTTGTTTCCATCACATATTTAGATGACATTCAGCAATCTCAAAAGGAAAACCTTTTTGGAAATCATGAATTTCCACTCTAGGTGGTACAAGGAGGCCCTCAATGGGATGGAGACAGAAGCCTGTTAGGTCCTGGAAATGTCTCCTTCCCATTCCCCAAAAGATGAAGGGACCTGTTCTGCCAATTATCCTGCCTGCTTCCAAATTGCCACTGTGTAAGTCATACCTCATGCCAATTAAATCAGAATGTCTGGAAGTGGGAGAACTCACCAGTATTTTTAAAAAGCTTCTCAGGTGTCTCCAGTGTTAGCAATGTTCAAAAACTACTGCTCTAATGGTGCCTTTTCTATCAGCATATAAATCTGGCCAAGACATCCTCTTAACTCCACACTTCCCTGCCCCCCAATACACACACACACACACACACACACACACACACACACACACACACACACCCTGCCCCCCTACAACCTTACCATTTACCTGACCTTTACAGGCAAACTTAAGTATCCTTGCCTTCTTCATTTCTTCCTTCCTGGGCACTTCTCAGTATATGGCAATCTCCCAATGTTCCTATAAAATGGAATCTGCCTACTAGGAAAAAACATCAGAGAAAAAGAAAATTCCTTCAAAACCATTTTGGTCATCTTATTCCAGTTCATTCAGGTTCTAACATGCCCCAATGGTTTTAAAACAGTGGGAACAGATGCCAACCAGAAGTAGCTAGTAATCTCCAATGCCCAATGCCAACCTTTTAAAACTGACCAAAAGTATTCTCTCTCTCTCTCTCTCTCTCTCTCTCTCTCTCTCTCTCTCTCTCTCTCTCTGAGAGGTCCATGGATGATACACATGGGTAAGTGCTGAGCAGCTAAATCCTATTAATGGTACTGCAGGGAAACAACCCAAATAATAGTTCACCAATGAAATCTTGATGATGGAGCGCAGTCTTACTTGGAAAAACGTGGGTTTGCCATGAATCAGATGGATGCAATTTTAAGTTCTTGAGCCATCTTTACCTGTGAACAAAATAGCAAGTCCTCTTACCCTTGTTTAACTGAGCACTTCCTGGTATTACTTGAACATTGAACATGGTTAACATCCCTTTGAACTTTTGCTTCCATCTTCGAGTGAGAAAAGAGATTCCATGGGTCTGAACTAGAGTACTAGGGTTCTCAGTCTAGCTACTGATTAAAGAAGGGTGGGTTTTTTTAATGCCTTAAGAAGGTGTAGTGGGAGTCAGGGTTTCTATCCACTGGTGCAAGATGTTAGGTATTACCTAGAAATAGACAAAATCTGTTTTTCCCATTACTCTTCCTTGAAAATAAGGAAAAACTACTTGAGATTGGGAAAGGATCCCGGAAAGAGAGATTAGTGGGAAAAGGTCTTGTAAATTCATCAAGGGCATCCTTCCTGAAAGCAGACAGATTGCAATTGATCCTGCTTCATAGACCTAGTGGGTTCATTCTCACTACTGCTCTCTCCTGGGTCCAGCGTTGGATTATCCCCATGAGCCAAAACGAACAAAGTAAGCAGGGGCTTACATATGTTGACTTACTAATCCAGTGGTTCTCAAGCTTCCTAATGCCATGACTTTTTAACACAGTTCCTTATGTTGTGCTCACCTCCCCAAACATAAAATTATTTTTGTTGCTACTTCATAATTGCAATTTTGCTATTGTTTTGAATCCTCAAGTCACTATCTGATATGCAGGCTCTATTTTCATTTTTACAAATTAAATATAATTAAAACATAGTGATGATCACAAAACAATATGCAATTATATTATGTGGAATATTTATTTCTAATGACAAATAAATGAAATTCTGTCTGGAAACATGGTGTAACATGGAAAACAGTCTTCCTGCCAGGTACTCATATGTGGGCGTATCTGCATGTAGGTGGACCTGCCTGATGATGGATAAAGGAGCAGTGTCTCAGTTCCTATGACCATGGGACAGTCTTGGGCGACCCCTGTGAAAGAGTTGTTGGACCCACAAAATGGTCATGATCCACAGGTTGAAAACCACTGTACTAATCTGTCATAACCAATTTATATATGTTCTCATCAAAGCTAAAATGCTGCTTTGGTTTGACTGGGCACTGTTACTCTTCCTGCCCCACTATTCTATTCCTAAGGAACCCAAGCCTCTTTTCAATTTTACAATCTCTGACATGGATGGAGTATACCCAGCAAGCGTCAAGGGGCCTCTGTGAAATTGTTCCCTGCAGATTAGTCAGTAAGCACAAGTCAGACCAGGTTTACCTTGGGTATTTGTGAAGTAATCCACCTCCTATTCAGTCTTGCTTTTCCTCCATGGGTCCAACTTCCAATAAATCCTTAGGGCATCCTCCCTGACTAGGACAGATTTCATTGGCTCCTCGTTGTTCTGAGTATTTATTCTCTGAATTCTCACAACATGTCCTTTGTTTATATACTGTATTTGAAAATATATTTCCTTGTTCCTGACTATGTCTCATTCTCCGTTGTGCCCAGAGTCTAGAACTCAGCATGTAATAGACCAATAATGAGTCAATGATTATTTTTTGAGTGGAGCTTGCATAAATATAGCCTGATCTTATTTCAAAATTTAATCGAGATTTAGATGCTAAGTTCTTGATATCATGTTTTGTCCTCCTTCTATGCTTTGTTTAGCCTCTGGCATTTGGTCTTAGATCCTTGGATAGGTAATTGATCGCTATGCTTGATAAGAAACGCACTTCCCAAATGATTCTGGGTCACAGCCCTCCTACACAGGGTTCTCAAGGCTTTATTCAGCAGTGCAACAGTAGACAGCCTCACTTTGCTTCCTTGCAATGAGAAGTCCCATGCTGGACAGCACTGGCCTCTCTCCCTGCCACTGAGCCAGGGCTGCCTCCCAGAGTTCCCTGGTGGGGATCTGAAACTGTAACTGCTACAGCAATTGAAAGCCAAGCCCTTCCCCCAGGAGGCTGCTGCTGGTTTCAAACTGGCAATCCTGTGGATGGCTGCAGCCCAATATGCTTCCACTGCACCCCCAGGGCTTCACAAGCCCTGAAAAATCAAAAGTGCTAACAATTCTTTGCCACATTTTCTGTGTTTTTATTATTTTTTTAGTATAATCCTGGACTGTTTCCCACCAATAAATGATCTCAATGCCACTGTGGCAGTCACTGATGTGTGTCAATTTCAGCCCTGGGAGTGTAGGGGTGCAGTCTAGCCTGTCAATCTGGAGGTAGCCAATGAGACCTCTGTGTGGGCATGGCTTTCTCTGAGAATTCTGGGAAATCTCACTGTATTTCCCATTGGAGGTGAGAGACTCTAGACTCAGTTCCTTGGAGAAATGCTACTGACAAGACAAGATGGCTGCATAGACCCTGGGTCCTAGGAATTGAAGGAGCCAAAGGAGAAGCCGTATGGGCTTACTGTGATGGAACCAGACCTCTGAAGCCAGAAAAGCCACACAGAGAGACCCCTGCCAGTGCTGAGATGCTTCTACCACCAATGGATACTGCTGATGGACACTGAGCCCTGGAAACCAGGAGCCATGGGGAGACACCTGCCAGTGCTGAGATGCTTCTACTACCGCTGGATACATAAGACTCTGCACCCACTGGCCTATGATTGTCCTGGTGTCATTGCATGTGCTTTGTGAGTCAGAAGGAGACTTTATAGACTGGTATCAGACATATGGGCTAATATAGGACTTATGACCTTGAACTGGACTGGGTTGGGATGCTTTCTCAATGTTCCATTCCTCTTGTACACAAACCTTTCACTTATATCCAGATGCGTGTTTATGAATTTGTTTCTCTAGTCTACCCAGACTAACACAGTAACCATCTCAATAAGAAAAAGATAGCAATTCATATCCTATATATAACTATCAATATCCATCTCTACCCACTGTTGCACTGCAGCAAGAAAAATGTCACTTTGCTTTCCTCAAACAAACACAGAGAAACTATAAGTTCCTTCTTTTTTGTTTTTCACTGAGTGATATCTGGTCTGCTATATCATATGCTTTTGTGAAAGATTGGAATGGGAGCCATGGTGGTGTAGCGGTTATACATTGGACTGTGATCAGCACAGCTGGCAGTTCAAAACCTGTGGTATAGTCTCAGATACCATTAGGGGTCACTATGAGTCAGCATTATTAACTGCCTAGCATTGAGTTTGTTTGTTTGTTGTTTGGGAGAGACTGGAACACTAGAGAGATGCAAAAGAAATGATGGATACATAAAGAAGAAACTAACCAAAGGTTTTAGTAACTTGTGTATCTGTGAACTCTCAGAAGTCTCTAATAGTCTTCCTTCACAGATTTTTAAATTATTGAAAAATCGCCGGGATTTCTCTGACTTGTACTTCTGGTACTCACATAACTTTTAAGTCTTTGTCTTATTGTGCATCCATTCATAATATCTGTACTTTGTGATGTTACATGCAATTTCTTTTCATGTCTGTTACATAATCAGGATGTAAAGGACTCTGACACAGGAAAGGAAGCACTGTCATGAGAACCAGACAAACCTGGCTTACATTGAAGTGATGATCAATGAAAGCTTAGAAGACCTTGGGTAGGCCACCCAATCTGTGAGCCTCACTTTTCTCATCTGTACAATGGAATCAACTGTACCAGATTTAAATAGTCCTATGAGAATAGAATCAGATCCTATCTACAAATGCCTAACTCAAAACATTATAAAGCATGGGTGTTCTATAATACAAAACAATAAAACAGTCTCCTTCTGTTTATCATCATTGTTCTCCTCCACATTCTCCTCTCCACTCTCCACCTTCTCTCCATTCTACTTCCCAGATCTGCTCCGTAGTCTGATACTCTGCAATAGCACCTCTATGATCAGTTTCTCACTGGAGTCTGGCTGTCAGCCTTCCCAGTGGAACGGAGCTATTTAACCAGAGTGCCAGCTCGAAGTGGCAGGCACAGAGCACATTCCCTTGTTCGTCAGGGATGAAAACACAGCAGCAAAGTTCAGATATTAGAAACAGGAGCAGTCTGGCACAAAAGGAGTAGGGATGAGGTTGGAGAGAGAGCGGATGCAAAAATCTACTTACTAGGTGGAAAAACATAGAGGGAAGTCATCAATACTTTTGCTAATGCATCCACTGGGTATCTGCTGAGACTCAGTGGGGACCCAGCCTCAAGCAGAATCTTGATGGGGCTGCACCTGGTTTGGTATTCACTGCTGTAGGCTGGGGATTGGATCATCTCTCGGGGAGTCTGTTGGGCAAGTTCAACCCTGCCTGGCCAGCTGGGTATCAGACATGCTCTGATGGTCAGCTTAGACTTTGAAAATGGACAAGTGTGATCAAAACAGCTTTCTTTTCGTTAAAGCTGTGAATCCAATACAGCATTCAATTTTGAAAGCACCTATGGACCCATAAAGGAATATATAGATCATCTGATATATTTATACATATTAGCTTAATTTACCCAGACCCGATCCTCCAATGTCAAGATTAGCTCAGGGTTACATGACTGTGCCACTGCTCCCTGTAAATCATTTAACTTCTCAAGACTACGGTTTCCTCTCCAGGAAGTAATGGTTGGGTTGGACGCCTACAGGAAGGAGAGTGTAGATATAGAAAGGGCACCTTCAGCCCCTTTGTGCCTCCCACTCTGACAAGCCAAGCTCACACCTTGGCTGTTGTTTATCCTCTGGTAAGGAAGTGGCAGCTGGCTCAGGATCAGATATGTTTCCCTTTGTGGAACAGAGAACTGGAACTAGCCCCTGCATAGTCTCTTGGTGGCCCTAGGCATGCCGAGGTGTAGGCACTCCTGCTACACTCACTGTGGACTTGGCTGTAGTTCTAAAGCTGGTTGTGGAGTGGGATCCATACCCTACCAGCTTGTTACAGCACACCAGCACTACAAGGGGGTCCCTGACACCTCAGTGAAAGTCCTGGAGGTCTTTGGGACCCATGTGAAATCCAATAATGAAACTTAATTTTGACATTTAGTGCCTGAAAGATGTCTTGCCAAAGATCACACAGTGTATGCGCATATATTTGTTCCTGTACATGTGAGGTCAGTAGGCAGGAAACTAAGACAAGAGTTCTGTGCTACAGTCTTGAGATAGAATTTCTTCTCTTTCAGGAGGCTTCTTAAGGCTTTTAAGGCAGTGATTCTTAACCATCCTCATACCGTCACCCTATCACACAGTTGCTCATGTTGTGGTGATCCCCCAACCATAAAATTATTTTTGTTGCTAGTTCATCACAGTCATTTTGCTACTGTTATGGATCAGGTGACCTTGCGAAAGGGTCCTTTGATCCCCAAAGGGATCCCAACCCACAAGTGGAGAACTCCTGCTTTAAGGGACCAGGTGAGGCCCATCTGAATTATCAAGGGCAATTTCCATTACTTAGTGTCAACTGATCATAGATATTAATCACATCTACAAAATACCTTGACAGGCACACTGAGATCAGAGTTGAGTAAATAATGGGGTAGGACAGTCTCGTGAGTTGACACCTAGACTAGCCAACATGGGCATGGTCTTTGGTACAAATCTGATTTTGAAATGATGAACATAAATAACCCCACTCTGAGAGGCAGACAAAGAAACATAAAGACAAAGGACACCTATATTTGAGTGCTGAGCATTTTCATTGCTCTCTCTCTCTCTCAACTGAATTATCTAAGTTGGCCAATGGGCCTCACCTATCTCTTTACAACCTCCCCCCACCCCTATCAAAACAACCAGCACTTAGAGATACCAACCTGCATACTATCTTAATTATAAAACTAGGAAAATTGAATGAAAAATTAAAGTGCTTCTACTTGTAGTAGATATAGTGCCTTTGCCACTATCACCCTGCTTCTGCCATCTCATGATAAAACTACACTATTGGGAACAGAAGATTAATCCATGAAAATGCATTTTTTTTGGGGGGGGGGGCATCACTGCTCTCTGGCGGTGGGACTAGGAGGCCCAGCCCCACTGCTGGAATTGAACCTCCATCCCAGTGGGCCGCAGTCCCACGCACAACCACTGCAACACCGGGGCTCAGCCCGAAAAGGCATATATCAAGCTTTTCATTTGGTAGGCTAACCTTCATAAAGTCCTTACTATTTAAGGGAAGAGTAATACATCATTTAGCATATGCAATATACTAAAGCCAAGACTGAACCTATGCGTCAGTTCTGGCTCATTTGGTTAATATGTTATATGTGGACAAGTTAGTTCTGACTCGTGTTAGTTCTGACTTCTGTTGATGAACAACAGAAGGAGAGGATGCCGGATTCGGCGCCATTCCTTCCATTGATGCCATGTTTGGCCTGATGATTGCAGCTACTGTGTCAATGGAATGAGTTATTTTATTTCTTGAATACTCTCTTAATGAGAATTGATGTACTCATAGTGACCATCAATAAGAGTTACTGAGTTTCTAAGTCCTTATAGAAGCTGATAGTCTCATCTTTCTGCCTAGGAGTAGCTGAAAGATTTGAAGTACCGGTCCAATAATTAACAGTGGTCAATGCCATCAGGTTACGGCCAACTCATGGGAAGTCATAGGAGAGGCTAGAACTAACTACCCTCATGAGTTCCGGAGACTGTAAATCTTTATGGAGATAGAAAGTCTCATCTTCTTCCTGAGGAACAGCTGGCACTTTCAAACTCTTGACTTTGTAGTTATTAACCCAATGCATAACCACTACACCAGCAGGGTTTGTTGAGCTACAAGGGCCCCTTATATGAAGTGCAAAATATGACATATTATATGATTAATTCTTTGTGTTACATATATATGCCGCCTCATTGGCTATATGAGCATGGGATCATACCTGGTCAGGATTAAATGGGGTGTATACTATTAAAAACTCTTGCTTGAAAATAAGGGCTAGAAATTGATCCACTCAATTTATCATTGATAGATTACATAATGGCCAATCCATCTAAAAGTAACTCCATTTTTAAAAATTAAAAACATAATAATAATTTATGTGTCCTGGTCTCTTCATATTTTGAACCTCTAAAGACTGTGTTTGACATGTTTAACTAGAGAAACAAACCCATTGACACTCATATGTGTATAAGAGAAAACTTTACATCAAGAAATAATTCTATGTCGGGCTGAGCCCCGGTGGCGTAGTGGTTGTGCACCGGACTGCGGCTCACTGGGATGGAGGTTCAATTCCGGCTCCCAGGAGCAAAGGCTGGGCCTCCTACTCCCACCACCTGAGGGCAGTGATGCCTAAAAAAAAAAAAAAAAAGAAATAATTCTATGTCAAGAAAGCATCCCAACTGTGTTAGTCCGGGTAGACTAGAGGAACAAATTTCAGAGACACGCATATAGGTATAAGGAAAGGGTTTATATACAAAAGAAATGTGATTCCCTAAGAAGGCATCACAATCCAGTCCAGTGCAAAGTCATAAGTCCAATAATAACCCATATGCCTGAAATCAGTCTATAAAGTCTGCTTCCAACTCAGGAAGTCACAGGTCAGTGGGTGCAGAATTCAGCCGCTGGCAGAGAACTCCCCATGGCTCCTCGCTTCCAGGGCTCAGGTCCATCAACAGCATGCCACTCCAGCTTCAGAGGTCTGTCTTCATCAGGGCAAAGCCGTGTGGTCTCTCCACTGGCTACTTCAGCCTCCCAGGTGCCGCCATTCTGTGTTCATGATTAATTGTCTCTGAAACTAACTCCCAACAACTGGGGAAGATAGCTTCTCATCTTCACGAGGGAAATACTGTTAGATTTCCCAGGAGTCTCAGGTGAAAGCCATGCCCACACAGAGGCCTCATTGGCTGCTCAATGGCTATCTCCAGATTAACAGGCCAGACTCCACCCCTACATTTCAATTATAAAATTAGCATAAGCACATGACTGCCACACCAACTCAGTCTGCCTCAAGTCCATAAGTCTGGAAATGGTCCATAAGTCCCTCTTCAGATTCATGTAGGCACATGCAAAGACACAAACTGCCAGAGGACCACTGGCTGGCTGGTGCAGCATCCCATTGTGTGGATACAAGGTCAAAAGAAACATGGCAGGGATCCTGTAGTTTGAGAGTTATTAGCAGAGAGGGTGAGGGAGGGCCCAGGGGCCTCGTTATGAGATGGTCACACCCCTGAGGGGACAACTGTGACCGGATTGATAGGTCTAACTCCACTTAGCAGGAAGTATCTAGTTGACACAGATGAAACCACCACAAAGATTTATAACAAATCTATAACTAGATGTACTTCTGAATTAAATATGGGCATTGACAGATAACTATAGATGCAACATTATGAGTGATCAAGAATCTTTTCCCATGATTTCTTCAGTTATTTTATTGTCATTCGATTTATTTGGTTGTGATGGTGGTGGTTTCTTAAGAAAAGTTAGCTATAGACCCTTTCTTTAAAAAGTTAAGATTCTTTTACTAATACTCCCCAATCTATTAACTCAGATTCGTTGCTCTACTCTTCACTTCCTTGATCCAAAAGTGTACGTCAATTAAGAGCAATTGATGTCATATTCAATTGCGTAGATTCTACTTGCTCTAAGTTGGTAACTCCTGATGTACTTGCAGTCAGTTGTTTTTTGTTTTTGTTTTGTCATAATACCATTAGAGTTATTTTCTTCAGCAGGAAAAAAAAGTCCACTCTTCTTTTTGAAGGTCACTTATATCATGCAAACATGAGAGAGAAATGATGTCCGGGAGGTGTAGAAGTTTCTGTAATTGGCACTGTCAAGCACAAGTGGTAACATTTTAGAAATACTGATTAGAAATGTCACATTAAGCTCTGATGCTCCTTTAGAATTCTTGGTTTAAAATTCTTAAGATGTGAAAAGAGTGGCAGAGAAGAAATGGGATAGTCTGAATGGATTTGATTTGAAAATCCATAATATGTTGAAATATGACAAACGTAATAGGAATTTGAAACAGATACAAAAGCCCTTGGAAAGGGATGGAATCTTATTCAAATTGATCATTAGGCATCTTGGTCTTCAGCGAGTTTAGTTTGCCTGAGAGGGAGATAGACTCTTTGCCAAGGGATTTAAAACTGAGCTAGATCTTAAATTTGAACAGAATTTCATCAGGCAGAGATGGCAAAGGAAAAATGAGCAGATAGAGACAGGGAAGCTTTAGAGTCCACTCTCTTCAAGAACCAGCTGGTGACTAAAGGAAAGGGGCTGGAAACAAGTAGCGTGAGGAGGACTGAAATGATATGGTGATGGGTCTGTGGACCTGAAGGATGCACCCTTGTTTGCAAAACGGGTTCCCTGTGGTAGAAAGGAGGTTTCATTTGAAATATTCGGACTTGATCATTCTGGAAGTATTACGCAGGGATGCCAGATATCCCTATGATCCATTGTGTGGTCGAAGCTACTTCCAAGACTTTAGTTTCATTCGTTCATGATGCTCCCTGGAGTTTCCCAGAGCCTTTGTGGTGTGGGATGATGCTGTCTCTCGGATGACGAAAGGAATATGTGCCCTACATTGCCTTAGACTCAGCTCCACCTGTGCAACAGAAGGAGAGGCTGCACAGTCCTGTCCCATCTCCATCACAGGGGCTGTGCTCGAGTTCATGTTTGTACCTTGCAATTTACAGATCCCTGGTGTCACAGAGTTTAAAGCACTCTGAAGTTAACCTAGAATTCAGTAGTTTAGACCTTCCAGACACTCTGCTGATAGAAGATATGAAAGTATGTTTCCACAAAGATTCACAATTTAGGAACCCCCCTGAGGCAATCCCCATCTGTCCTGTAGATTCCCTGTAAATCAGAATCAACTTGATGGCAACGGGCTTTGTGCAACTTAGGGCTCATTTTCAAGCTCTTGAGCAAATTTTTGAAATCCTCAGAAATCCATTGGCTCATTTTGTTTTCCAACTCTGTCTTAGTCTGGAAACTCCATTGAGATCTGTCTACCTTGGGCCATGATGTTGATACTTGAAATACAGGTAGCATAGCTTCTAGTGTCACACAGCAATATAAAAGTTCATAGCAAATCATCCCAATACAGCTTATGGGCAGACAGGTGGTAATGTGTGATATTGGGATTTAAAACCATTTTCCATTTCTAATAGGATATATTGATTTACATATATACCTTATATACTCAAGTATATAAGCCAAGGCACCTAATTTTACCACAAAACTGCATTAAAAATGTGCTGGAAAAACTTGCCTTACACACGAGTATATACAGTATTACGTGCAAAACATGCACATATATTTTACATATATATATATATATATATATATATAATGTTTTGATCTCATTCTTCACTCAACATTGAGGACCTCAATGAGTTTTCACTTGTGAAATGCAAGAGGAAAAGCTCTTGGAGGTCTTCAATGTTGAGTGAAGAAAAAGGTGAGACAAAGGCATATGAGAACTGTTGAGCTCCCTCTCTGTGCAGTCTCTCTGCCTTGGCACAGGCCTTGACTCTCCATGAACCTAACTCAATGAATGAATCGCAGAGCATGTGTACTGTTCACAACGGATTTGGTGTTGAGAGCAAGAGATGGAGACAAGACATTCAAGAGAAAGAATGGGGGTGGGGGGAGGAAGACCCTTGGTCATTAGTGCATCTAAAAAGTGGCTAGGACAGAGCATTAGAACTGTTTCTTTTTTGAGGATGGTAGGTAATATTGCCCCATATTAGAACCGGGGACACAATTTGGAAACAAATAGTAAGGAATTTGGGTTTTAGGCATGGTGAGTGTTAAGATACTTGCAAGATAAACAGGTGAATGCTTAGAAATTTCCATCAAGGGTTCATGAAACTCAGCTACCCTTTGCTATTGTGCAAATCTCCCAGAGTGATTATGTTTTTCACAAACTCTCATTTTTATAGTTTACCCTTGTTAATCCTCTGATTTTCTTGTTTCAATTTTGAAAAGGAATTTTATACACTTTCCAGGTGGGGAAAAATTGGCCTGTTTAGATAAAAATCCATGATGGAAGCATGTTTGGACTAGCTGACTAACCTGCAGCCCACCACTTGTGGCAAAGGGCAGCCTTGAAACACGATAGCCCCTTGGTTTGGCTGATCACTGTGCATCTCTGGACAACAGAGGTAGAGAGCTTTTAAGAGGTGATGTAGTGTTTACTGAGACTAAAGGACACACTTTCTTTGGAAGACTTTATTGATGGGCCACTGTGTAATTTTGTGACTCTGCAGGATCTCAGGAATAGGAGTAACCTCTTAGCATTGTAGGTCAAAACCATACAGGTGGGGCTTTGAGGACCACTGAGAAAATGAGGTGATTTCTTCCAGCTTTGTAATTGCTACACACTTCTAGAGCTCCACAGCAAACAACACATGCTTTTCTCAATTATTTCCAAACAAGCAAGGACAGGCAAAGCCCAATATTCCCTAGAGAGTGTTTCCACAGAACAAAGACATCATCCTGGTGGGCTATTCTCACAATACATGATTGCTGAGAGGACAAATGATGTGTCTGGGTCTGTTGGAGATTTGTCACATCACACTACTTCATTTCTTTGGAGCACTGTGTGACTTGATCAGTGCAGTGTAACTTAGTCATAGTCTCCATATATTTGCAAAATACAACCATTTATGAATGCATCCAGCTTAGTTATTTAGTGCTACCAGAACAAAATATCAAAAATGGGTGGCTTTAGCAAACACAACTCTGTGTTCTCACAGTTGAAGAAGTTAGAGTCCAAATGAAGAGTGCCTTTTCTCTCTGCCAGCTTGGTTGGAAGGTTCTTGTCATCAGATGTCCTGGGTCTCAGAGATTTCCTGGGTAAGAACCCTGAGACAAAAGGGCACACTCTGTTCCCGACCCTTCTTTCTTGGTCAGAATAGATCCCTCTGATCTACACATTATTTAATCCCTTGCATCTCTAAAAAGAGATTGGTGCAAGATGTAACTTAAACCTGTAAATTGCATCCTGCCTCATGAATATAATTGTCACTACCTGTGTCTCATTATCCTCATAGAGGTTAAGATGCACAGCACACGATTACATATAGGATAATTATATCCTGTCACGAAATGTAGGACAATGATATAAGACTGAGTATCATCACCTAGTCAAGTTGACACATTTGGGAGAGGATGCTGTTTAAATCATAAGGACACCCAAAGGTGTAGGAGAAAAACCATTTCATAGACTTTTTGACTGGAGAGAGACATTTAAAATGGCATAATGCATTATTTTTTAATTTAAGTCTCCTTGGATTAAATCTTTTGAAGGCACCTTGTACAACCTATAACATTGCAGAATAGAGTTTCTGAACACCAAATAATCTCAGTTTCTGAACACCAAATAATCTCCCCTGAGAACATACAGTGGGTTTGCCAAGCACCCACACACTGAAATTCCAGCTGGCTACACCATTTCGTCCAATAACTGTTGAGCCTTTTGGTGAATATCGAAATCACAGATAGAGGACATCTCTTCTCTCTTTCTTTATTTGTGTATCTTCAAAATGGTATTTGGCAACTCAGTCTTACCCACTGCAGAGAGAATGATGATCAGTGATTCTCAGTCAGCAGCTACTTCCTCTCCTCTCTGTTGATAGAATTATTGAGGTAACCACTGGAGGGACTAATTCCTTTACAAACATTGTCAAGTGGCTTCCTGTTTCAAATATTGTGTGAGACTCTCCAGGCATTTACACATAAGCATGGCATACCAGTCACAGGATGCTCTGTGAGGGGCATCCCTTGCTGTGACAGTCCATGAATTAGAATGTGTCTAGGACAAACAGACCCATACAGAGTCATACAGAGTCATAACTGCAATATAATCATGTTATGGGAGAGGTAAATGCCTGGGTGATGACTACATAAAAAGTAGGAATTCTATACATTAATTTTTGTCCTTTAACTAACTGTAAAAGAACCCTGGTGATGTAGTAGTTATATGTTGCATTGCCATTGGCAAGTCAGCATTTCAAAACCACAAGCTGCTGCTCAGAAAGAAGGCAGAATTTTCTAGTCCTGTCAAGAGTCACAGCTTCAGAACCCACAGAGACAATTCTATACTTCTCCTAGAGGGCTGCTGAGTTGACAACCACTCAATGGCAATGAGTTTGGGTTTGGGTTGACTAACTATAAAAGAAAACACAGAAAACCTGTGGTGGTTCCAAATAGGATCCTGGCCTTCCACAAAGCAAACTCAAATTGAATTCCCAGCCAAGGAACCTCAGATGAAGCCACTACTCCCCTATCAGCTGAGGTCTGCATGTTGCTGTGACTCATAGAGCTTCCAGACTAAGATGAACTAGAAAGAAAGGTATGGCAAGCTACATCTTAAACTCAGCCAGTAGGAAGCCGATGGATAACAATAATGTGAGACACCAGATGTCATAAAGATGGCAGAGGGTTCCATTTTCTTGTGTACGGGATCAGTAGGAGGCTGGCATCCACTGAGCAACAATAATCATGAACTCTAAGTTTTCCAAAAGTGGACTATGTTTACTTGTCTTTTGAATCCTCCAAAGGGCCTTATTTCTAAAAACCATCAAATGCACGGTCATTGAGTCAAGCCCAACTCATAATGACCCTGTCAGACAAGGTAGACCTGCCCCTGGGGGTTTATGAGACTAGAAGGGTTTATGGAAATCGAAAACCTCATCTTTTTTCCCACCGAGCAGCTGGTGGTGTTGAACTATTTACCAATGAATAACCTTGTATGCTGTCAAAACTCCTCCAACGGGCTTTATAGAGTGTCCTGTCTATTTAAATGAAGACCACGGTGCGGTATGATTATGTGTTGGGTTGGCAACTGCAAAGTCAGCAACATTCAACCCGCACTTCCTCAGGAGAAACCCACAGGGACAATTCTACTCTGTCCTTCGGGGTCACTGTCAGTCAGAAACCACTCAATGGCAATGAACGAGATACATTCACATGCCAAGAAAATGTGCTGCAGGAAGAAATGAGGGTATGAATTTATGTAAAAATATGACTGAGAAGTTTTAAGTATCTTATCCCTCTTTCACAATCAAGTAAATGGAAATCAAATTCCCTTAAAGATACTGATGAGTTGACAACCCTGCTGCTCCAGCACGAGTCCTTCCAGATGCACGATTCTTTCTGTGAAACGCTCCTCTGCTTTGTGATCTTCCGAGAGTGTTGGGATTTCTGGATTATGAAACAGTTCAATGAATGAGCCGTAATTTTGGCAGACGGGGTATTCAGTGCTGGAGCGGAAATGATGAGAACCTCCTAGGTTTACAAGGAAAGAGGAAGTACGGTATGTTTCACTCTGGGTAAACAACAACCAGAAAACAGAGGATAGCAGACTCTGCATCTGCTCCTACTTAGTCTGCTTGTTTTTAGAAGGAGACCATGGCCCTGGATGGAAGGACAGTGACTATGTTGAATTAGGTAGAAGGATAGGAGCCTGGAAGGGAAAAATCCACTGGGCAACAAGTAAGAATGTGCTTGTAATGCATGGGAACATCCTGTGACCCTGTTGAGGTCATCTCAGCAGATGGGAGGTCCAGCACAGACTCTGCTTTGGGAAGACTGGGTCTATTCCTTCAGTGCAAATGAGAGGCACACAGCATATTGAAAGCCTGTCAGAAGTACCGCTGCCCCACTGTCATCTCTCCCAGCGACACTGGGCGCCTTGATTAAGACTTCCACCACTTGGTTGTGCAGAGTGGCCAGTTGGTTATAAGATTCAGAATTGAACTGGTAGGAAACTCGCCTGCTCCTCACCCCCACCCCCACCCCAACCTGTGGGAGTATCTTGAATGCCATTAAGGGAGTTACTCCTCTGGATTAAGATGCCTGTGAGTTCCTGTAACCAATGTTCCTTAAAAGAAAGGCTATGGATCTGGACTGAGTTAGGAGAGAAGACAAGAGCAGGTGATGCTGCCCAGGCTTGCGATCCTTTCCAGTTTACCTGCGAAGTGTTCTTTAGGAAGATTTGGCTGTGTCTCGTCAGAGGGAAGCCCTGCCTTAGGCGTGAGCACTGACGTTAGACCTTATAGCAAAGCTTGCAGATGGTGATGAAAACTGTCCAACTGTCCCTATCAGACATTGCTATGTGCTCATCTTGCTTAGAATGAATTGATTTTAAGGATTTTCAAACTTCCTCTTTTTCAACGAATTCACATTTCCACTGCACCGTGCTTTTTTCTGTTTGTTTGTTTGTTTGTTTGTTTGTTTGTTTGTCTTCATTTACTCCTTCACTTGGACTCCCTGGGTAGCACACATAATTAATGTACTTGACTGTAGTGGGCACTTGGAGGTGTTAAATCTTTAGTGGTTTGTTCCACAAGTCTATCGTTTAAAAAAGTGTATGTTCGTACTGTGAGAGTCATAGGTGATAGAGTTACACCCAAAGGATTTCTAAAACTTGCTATGCTTCAATCCATAACCTGCTAGCAGTACTTCATAGAGGAAGTTGATCACCAAGAGGGTCTTCCAACTTTAAGTTTCTGTAAACATTCACCAGAACCTCATATGATATTCAACATCCAGAGCAATGCTGTTTGGAATTTTCTGTGATCATAGGAATGGACTATATTTTGGATGGCAAATATAGTAATCATACTAGTCCCATGTAGCCACCATCTGTCTGTCCATTTGTAGTGCTGTGGTGACCTGCATTATTACAATGCTGAAAGCTATACCACCAGATTTTCATTTGCTGACAGGTTCATCCAGGGGAGCAAGTTTCAGCAGAGCCTTCAGACAAAGGCAGACTGAGAAGAAAGGGTTGGCGACCTCCTTCTGAAAATTAGCTAACCAAACCCTTGCGAGTCACAGAATATTGTCCTCGACTTTGAAGCGCTTACCTGAGACGAGACAGTGTGATCACATTGGTGATCACATTGGGAAAGGTGCAGGGCTAGTGAAGACGAGAGAAGCCATCAATGAGATGGATTGACACAGCCGAAACAGCAGTGGACTCAAGCATACTAATACGGAGATAACGACAGACTAGACACGATTTTGCCGACATGTACATGGGATTGTCATACTTCCAAATCAGTCTGATGAAAGCTAACAGCAGTCACAGGTGGCTGTCCTATCCTCGTCCTTTGGTGCCATTGAGTTGGTTCCATGTGACAGCAACCCTGTGCACAATGGAGTGGAACACTGTCCAGTGCTACCTCCTCCTCACAATTGCATTTGAACAACTGTGTTTGACCCTATTGTGGAAGTCACTGTGTCAATCCATCTTCTTGATATTCTTCCTCTTCTTCTGTGCCCTTCTACTGTATCAAGCATGAGGGAACGAGCAAGCACTAAAAGACTGGTGGTGTGATTCAGGAAATGATTTGTTTTTTTTTTTTCATTTTAGTTCCTTTGAAATTTAAATAGCCCCATGTGACTACTGGTTATTGTAGTGGGCAGTGCAACTTTAGAAGGTGTGTGGTGCTCAGGCGTTATTGAGATGAAGAATTTTTCTTTAATACACTTGGAAAACCTGACCCACTTTCATCTGGCAAACCACTTAGCCAACTTGAAATAGGCAAATGGCTCTCTGGACCCAAAACTATAGATTTAAAAAAACTCTCAACTTCGCTATGAGAAATGAGATCATCCCGCATAAGGGCTCAACCCCTGAAAACTGATTATTTTCATTACAAAACGATTATGTTAGGTGTTGCAGAAATAAAATGGGCCTTTAGTAAAATAGGGTTGGAGGGGGTAGGCGAGTGACTAATAATTCCATTGTGCTAGCACAGCCAACATTGATATATAAATTATTGCTATCTTCTAGCTAATATTGAAAATTGTAGTCTTTGGTCCAATATATACTTAGATTCATTCCCTTGCTTTGTTGGGTGATGGTATAAGCTGAATTGCATCCTCTAAAGTCTATGTGCTAAAAAAATAAGTAAAATAAAAGTATTGTGCTAAATCCTAACCTCAATGCATATAGTTATAATTCCATTCGGGAATGGGTTGTCTTTGTTAGATCAATGAGATAGGAATCAGGTGGGGTGCACTTTAAGTCAATCCTTTTTGTGACATAAAGGACAGTAAACAAGCTGGTAAATAAACAACAGAGGTGCCAAGTAGCTTAAAGATCTTTCAAGAGCAGACTCTTTGAAAAGATCAGGACCTTCCTCCAAAGCCGACCATGAGGGAAAGCTTTCCTCTCTCTAGATCTGGTGCTGGAATTTAGAATTCTAGTGTCCTGGATTGCGAGAGAATAGATTTCTGTTGGTTAAAACCACTTGTGGACTTTCTGCTATAGCAACCCTAGGTACCTTCTACAAGTGATATTAAGAATGATGTCTAATCCCTCTGAGGTCACATCTGATACCTTAGCCCAATGCCTAACACATGATAACAACACGACAAATGGTAGCTCTAATGTGGGTAGTTGCTCCTCCTGGTCTATTTCTTTCTTTCTTTTTTTTGGGGGGCGGGGCATCACTGCTCTCCGGTGGTAGGAATAGGAGGCCCAGCCCCACTGCTGGAATTGAACCTCCGTCCCAGTGGGCCGCAGTCCTGCGCACAACCACTAAGCCACTGGGGCTCAGCCCTCCTGGTCTATTTCTATTGTGACTTATTTTTCATATGCTCCCTCCTTTCCATCCTCTGAAGCAACATGGTAGGGCAATTACATCAGTACTTTTGACCAATAATCATTGGGGCAGAACAAAATGTGTCTTAAGATTCAGAGTCAGAACCAGATGACACTAATTCTTCTTTATGCACCATACACGTTAGTGTTCTGACCATGGCTCTTCATTTGGGGGCTGTATTTCCCTTACATTCTCAACATTGTTACCATGGGCTTTTCAACCCAGTGGGTACTCCAGTTTGCTCGAAACCGCCAAGTGTGCAAAGAAAAGAAAGCCTTCCATAAGATACAATCTGCACATATATTTGGTAGCGTCAAATGAGGAACCCCCACTTTGATGCTCTGCTTATCTGTCCAGAGCACTTTCTGTTCTGCACCAAAAGTGGCTCTTCATTTGAACAACTGGAATATACATTATGCATGAAAACCTACTTAGATAGCCCCACGGAGCTCTATACTTCAGATCTGAGAGGCTCCAGATATCACACGGTTTCTACATTTTAGCTTGATATTGTCAACGAAAGAAAGGGGTGAGAGGCAGGGGGAGAGCATGAGAGAAAAAAGAACAGGAAATATGTCAACTAGTTATTAAGCTTCCAAAGTGTAATGAATGTAAACCAGGCTGGTGAGCAGAGATTATGGCTGGTCTCGCATTCTCAGAATGTTCCAAGATAAATGAATAGTGGTTAACTGACACACAGGAATTTCCAGACAAATGGCACAGCTTCTTTGTAAATATCAATCTGTTCTTCCTTAAAGCTCTGTGAGATCACCTGCAGTGAGTCCTTGCAGTCTGTGTCTTATACCAAAGTACAGAGAGGCGGTGAACATATTCAGTGATATGCATTGAGTTGGTAGTGGCAGTCAGGAGCAGAATCTTAGGACTTTTGTTTCCCAGTGCATGTGTGACTTTTAAAATGATTTTCTCTTGAGTATAATAGTTTGAACACTCTCATTTGGTTCTTCCTTACCTATGGAGCCTAATACTTGAGAATGCCAAGCCATTAGAGGGCTGTTTAAGAGTTGATTTTCTTGTACCACTTTTACCTCCTCTGCATCAGGCACTAGAGTAAATAATGGGGAGTTCATATCAAGGTTATGCTTAATCTCATCTCTTTCATTTCTTCAATGAATCTTTCAAGCCCCCACATACTTAGTTAAAAGGAAATCTTAGATTTTTCTCCAAAATCTTTTTCTTTTCCATCCTTGACATTACTCACAGGAGGATTGTCTAGCTTTCTGCTAAGGCTCCCCTGCCACCAGTTTTGAACTTTACTCAACAATATATAGCTTGTTTTAAAGTCTTATTGGTATTTATGTTAAAGATGCACAACAGAGCTACTCACAAAGAATCCTGGGACTTAAACATTTAAAATACATAAATCTCTGGTTAAAAACATATTACAAATATGTTTAAAAACATAGAAGGAAAAAGATATTAATGGTAAGTGAACATACGGGGAATTTCAGCTGGTAATAGTGGTGTAAAATATCTGGGATAGGGCTGAGCCCCGGTGGAGTACTGGTTGTGCGTGGGACTGCGGCCCACTGGGATGGAGGTTCGATTCCAGCTCCACGGAGCAAAGGCTGGGCCTCCTACTCCCACCACCTGAGGACAGTGATGCCCCCTCCCCCAAAAAAATATCCGGGATAAAATACCTGCACTGCCCCTGTGAGTTTCTGAGACTGTAACTTTTTTTTTTGAGACTGTAACTTTTTATGGGAGTAGAAAGCCCTGTCTTTCTCCCAAGATATCATTGACTCGCCAATGGATCCTAATAATTTAGGTATCAAAGGTAAACCTTGTTCTTAATATCTTATTGAGAATGGCCCGTGACGCGCTTCTGTTGAGTGAAATCTGATGCATGGCAACCACTTATGTGTTAATAGTAGGACTGTGTTCCATAGGGTCTCTAGTGTTTGGTGTTTTTGAAACCACGTATCATAATGAAAGTTTATGGACTTATCCATAAAAGTTATATGTCTCTGCAATATACCAGAGACATATATGAACCCTAGACATATAAATGGATTGGGGGCTCTTACTTAATTCTAGACTCAATCTAAGAACAATTAGTTCTTATGACATGGCCTTACTTGATACTAGCCCTTATCATGAAGAGACCACTGAAGATATAGGTATTACAGCAAAATAAGGTTAAATAAGGAAGCCAGGTAGCTCTCAGGTATGTGGAAGAATAGTGTCTGAGGTCTTAAAGGCTTGTCTTCAAACAAGCAGTCACCTAAGTGAGGTGTCAACTAAATCCACTTGGAAGAAGCACGCCAGCTTGTGTGATCCAAGGATTGTAAACATTAAAATCCAAATCAAAAGAAGGGCATGATATCAGAGTTTAAATCATGAATACATGGTTTACAGAAGGCTGTGGATAGATGACAGTGGAAAGCCAACATCCATTGACAGGGTTCCCATGTGGATTAAGCCTCTGGTGAATCACCTCTAACCATATGAAGGGATTTGAATAGCCTCACTTTCACACAGGGAGGATTATGAAGTCAATTATGACAACTGTAGCTAGGTTAAAACACAATATCTTATCATTTTATCTCCCTTTTGAATAATTTTAAAGTTAGTTCAGTTTTTAATATTTTCCATTTTGAAAAAAATTTTTGATTGAGGCTTGTCCATGTTTTTTCTAGTCATTGATGTTGGATTTTTGGTTTGTTTGCTTCCTGTTTGTGTCTTGTATGATTTTCTGTATATGAAATCCAGGATAGGAAGATGTATAAAAACAGTAACTGGATTGATAATTGCCTAGGGGCCGGACAGGGGAGGACAAGGGAAAAGGCAAGCTATTGACTCTTGACCAGTGGTTCTCAACCTTCCTAATGCAAGGACCCTTTAATACAGTTCCACATGTTGTGGTGACCCCCAACATAAAGTTATTTTCATTGCTACTTCATAACTATACTTTTGCTACTGTTATGAATTGGGTGACCCCTGTGAAAGGGTCGCTCAACCCCCAAAAGGAGTAGCAACTCACAGGTTGAGAACTGCTGGTCTAGACTGACTCACTGCCACTGCATCTGTGCCAGCTGATAGGAACCCTATAGGACAGGATAGAATCTCCCCTGTGAGTTTCCTAGATGGTAGCCGTTTGGGGGAGTTGGAAGCCCAGTCTTTTTCCTGAGGAGCAGCTGGTGGCTTTGAACTGCAGGCCCTTTGGATCACAGCCCAATACATAACCATTGTACAGTCAGTGCTTCCATAGCCATGAGTGCTGTAGCTCAGAACTCTGAAATTTATGGTGATGATGATTGTACAGCTCGTTTTAATATGATTGAATGATATAAATAAATTGTATGAAATGTGAAACATATGCCAATGAAACGATTTAAGGAAAAACCGGAGGGAGGGCTTGTGCATTTTGATTCATCAGTGGGGCTCTGAGAGGACTCTCAAGGTGCGTGTGAGCACTGTGAGGTGTCGTTGGCAAGTTTGTCCCTTAACCCATTCAAATACATATGCCTCCTTAGAACAAGTGTGACCAACCCACGTGAGAGTCTTCCCACTAATGACAGACTCACCCTTTAGTTCCCATCAAACCTTCCGATTGTTTAGTATTTGCTTTGGCAAAGACTGGGATTGTGTAGGAGAAGCAGATCACTAAAAGTTACTCAACCTCTCTTGGCTTGGTCATTCTGCTCTGGCCCCAACTGTGGATTCTTGCTCGGTAAAGCAAGCCTCTGGAAGATTGGCCCTGCCTTTCTTCATATCCCAAAACAAGACCTGCTCCTGTCTAGCCCATCCTGACTTAAATGCTACAGCACAGAGCAGAACTGCCCCTGTGGGTTTCCAAGGCTCTAAACCTTTGTGGGCTCAGACTGCCACATCTTTCTCCCAAGGAACTGCCAGTGGACTTGAACCATGCCTTTTGAGGAACAGCCAAGCGCTTTAACCACTGTACCATGGGAGCCCCTTGTTCTGAAAGCAAAGCTTCAGTTTCCCCCTGACGCCTCAAATGTCTGGAGGCCTCAAGTGTCTGTCTCAGAATTTCTATTCACAAGCAACGGAATAGTATGCTACCTCGTCTCAGCAGCAAAGAGCTGTGTTCACTGGTGCTGCTAGCTCAGTGAGTTGCTGGGAATTCTGGAGAAGCGGGACGGGCCACTTCCTGAAAGAACAATCAGCATGGCACCACTAACCTGGTGGCATTCTAACTGAACACCAGACGTGGCACTCTCTGCCATGGACATGCAGAGCTGCTGTTGGCACCACAGTTTCCAGAGAGCCCACCCTGCTCCAGCAACCATGGCAGTTTGGGAGAATGCTCCACCGCCCCCCTTCCTGCTAGCAAAGGCTTCCCCCACTCCTTTTTGTCCAGGTGGGAGCATCTGCTGTGCCAGGCTGGCACCTTTCCTGCTCGAGAAGAGAAGCAGCAGCTCTCTGGCTCATCGGCTTCACATTTGCTGTGGTAACTTGGCCTAAAAAAGAAACCAAGGCAAAGGATACCAAGGCAATCCAGGTAGTTCATGTATGCAAAAAGATGAAAACATGCCTCTAAAAATATCACTTGCTCAATGGATGCTAAAAACACTGGTCATTAAGTCGATTCCAAGTCAGTGTGCCCTCATGTGTGCTTCAGAAAGTATTGTGCTCCCTGGGACTCTCCATGATGGATTTTTTTTTTTATGTAGAAATCACCAGGTCTTTCTTCCTAGGTCCCTCTCGGTGGGTGTTGATCTTCAACCTTTTGGTTGGTACTTGAGAGCATTAACTATTTGCTGAGAGCCTCGGCAAAATGCATGCTCTCCATTTGGGTGCATTTTCAGCTTTTGACCTCCATCGATGGTGTAGTGAGAGGCTCCTAGCCATAAGGTCAGCAGTTTGAAACCACCATCTCCCCCAATGGAGAAAGATGAAGCTTTCTACTCCCTTAAAGGGTTACATTTGCAGAAACCTACAGAGATAGTAGTAGCCTGTCCTATAGCGTCACTGCGAATCAGAACCAACTCAATTGCAGTGAGTTTGGTTTTTCGTAGAGTTTGGAATCTGTAGAGTTTGGTACTGTACGTTTGGCTGCTAACCACGAGGGTAACAGTTCAAATTCACCATCTGCTTTACAAGAGGAAGATGAGACTGTATGATCCCATACAGATTTACAACGTTGAAAGCCCCATGGAAGGTCCTTAGGAGACAGAATTCAATCACTGGAAATGAGTTTGGTGTTTTGAATATAAAAAGTCAACCTATCCAGGAAGGTAGTTAGCTAATCTTGTTTCTTTAGCCAAGGAAGGCACTGCAAAGAGGAATGTTGATGGTGGGTATATCAGTGTCATAAGTAGGAGAAGCCAAATAAAGACAGCTGCTTTGATTCGTGAAGGGAGAAGACCACTGCCCAAGGGGAAGGCTGGCCAGCTTTCACCTACTGTCATCTGTTTGCGAGTGTTTTACAACTTCCAAGGTTTCGCATATGGGAGAGATTAAAAATACTTCAATTGCATTGCAAATCATAGATCTGCCCACAAACATACTGGAGAAAGATTCCAATCCACAAATGAGTAGCCAAGAGTAGTCGTCTGAGAAGGAGGCCCCTGCACCGCCTCCTCACAGACTGCTGTCGTGCAAGGAGGGCATGTCAGAGACATTGCATTATGCCATGTTTGTGATTAAATATTAATAAAATCATGCCATCACTTTAATTTCCACCATTTAACACACTGTAAGCAATTCATATTTTATCACCTTGGCCTGATGAAACATGACGAGGAGTGACATAGGAATTCTCCTTTGCCAGAAAATGTGATGCAGCCCTGGATTGGTGACCAGATGCCCTCCGTATAGGCTTCCCTGCTGCGTGGAAGCTAATCTTGTTTCTGCAGACTTACAATGAGCTAGGTAGAAAGGTCTAAAGTCAGCCTTTGGACATCCTGTTGACCCCAACAGTCCAACCCACAACCAGTCATAAGGATGGCACAGCACCCAACAGCATTTTGTTTCCTGTCAATTCAGTCTCAAGGTGACCCAACATGAGTTTTCTGATGATTCACATCTCTTCTGGGGCAGATAGTCTCAGCTTTCTCTCCAGGAGGGGCTAGTGGGTTTGAACCCCCAGCCTTGCCATCAGCAACCACCAGATGCTGACATAACAGCACCATCAGGCCTCGCTTTTCTAAAATTTTAAACCATTTTATTGCGACCTTGTACAGCTCTTATCACCATCCATACATCCATCCAGTGTGTCAAGCACATTTGTACATTTGTTATCATCATCATTTTCAAAGCATTTTCTTTCTACTTGAGTCCTTGGTATCAGCATCTCCTTTCCCCCTCCCTCTTTCCACAAACTTCCTCCCTCATGAATGCTTGATAATTTGTAAATTATTATTTTTTAATGTCTTACACTGACCAATGTCTCCTTTTACTCACTTTTCTGTTATCCATACCCCTTTCTCCCCTCAACTTACCCTTACCCTCCTCGTATGGCTACTCTCAACATTTGTCCTGAGGGATTATCTGTTCTGATTCCCTGTGTTTCCAGCTCTTACATGTACCCATGTACATTTCTGGTCTAGCCTGAATTGTAAAGTAGAATTTGGGTCATGATAATGGTGGTGGGGGTTGCATTAAAGAAATAAAGGAAAATTGTATGTTTCATTGGTTCTATTCTGCACCCTGGCTGGCTCGTCTACTCCCTGCAGCCCTTCTGTAAGGAGATGTCCAATTGCAGGGTTCTCCATTAAGAGTGGAAAGTGGTGAGTAAGTTTCACTTGTTGCCATAGATACTCCAGAAAGTGCTCTTGGGCTCCTACTGAGTACATGCAAGCCCGGTCCCCACCCCCAAGCCATTCCCCAACCTGCCAGATGGAGATAATGATGCCACTTCACTTCTTCTCAAGGCTGTGTGCATCGAGTGCCTTTTCACACATGAAAGACATGAATAAATACTAATAAACCCATCCCGCTTTGCTCAGCCTAATCACAAACCCCACAAGATTCACAGCAGAACTCACTGGAAAATGTTAACTCCTGCTCTGAGAAAAAACATTTGCATTTTAATAAGCTCTTTTCCTCCTGATTCTCACTCCACCACACACACCCTCCTTCACCTCCTTCTGCCTGTCATAAGTAAGAACTCTGCTCCCAGCATTGGTGACAAGGAATACTAATGGGACCTTCCATCTTCAGGGCTTTGCTTCAAGACTGCAGGGTAGTATCTGCTCACCAAGAGTTGGAGTTCCCAACCCAACTGGAGGCAACACTTACCTAGCAGGAAGAGGAGGATATTGAGTTTCATGCAAAGCTGTTATGTGCCATGGAGTCAGCCCCTGCCTTAGGACAACCTCATGCCCAATGGAACGAAAGCCATCAGGTCTGGAGTCATCTCAGAGCTTTGTGATCCATAGGGTCTTTCATTTGCTGCTTTCCGGAAGTGGATCACCAGGTCTTTTCTAGTAGCCCTGCTACATACAACCTGCTCAACATAGTAGCAATATGTAAGCCTCCACTAACGGATGATGGCCCATGAGATGCATTGGCTAGGAATTAAAAGCCAGGTTTCCTTCATGATGGTGGGCAAAGGGGG
The DNA here is from genome assembly GCA_004026705.1 of Nesogale talazaci. Lineage (NCBI taxonomy): Eukaryota > Metazoa > Chordata > Mammalia > Afrosoricida > Tenrecidae > Nesogale > Nesogale talazaci. Next base: position 44,682 of record PVJH01006056.1, read on the forward strand.
GAGTGGGAGGGGACTGGGTGGGGGAGACGGATTCTATAACTGAACTAGCCCTGCCTCATTCATGCAAGGTTAGTGTGAGCTATTTCCAGGAGCTGCAGGCAAGGCACTTCCTTACCAGATTTGAGGAGTAAACAAAGAAGGGCTTTTTAAGTTGTTTTCAGGGAATTTATTAATGAATATGGCTACCCAGTTATTTAGGGAAAGGGACCTTGGAGTAAGGTTAAGGGAACCTGGCTTCCAGTATGACTCTATTGCTCAGAAACCCCATGACTTCATTTCCCACTTCTGCACTGTAAAGAGGATCCAATTCATTGGTCTCCAAAATCCCTCTTGTTCTCTCTTAATCATTTTAGTGGAGTAATGATGACATACTTTGTTCTGTGCAAGATACAAGGACACTTTAAATTTCTTTGTGGGAAAATCCCACTACCTTTTCATTTCATTGCTTCACAAATTCACAGAAGTTTTCTCTTTTAATCTTCCTAACGACCTGACAAGGAGTCCTGGTTGTGGGGTAGGTCACACACCGGGAGGCAAGCCCAGGCAAGGTCAGCTGTTTGAAACCACATGTAGTTCCTCAGGAGAAAGAGGGACCTTCCTACTCCAGGTACAGTCTCAGAAACCTATAGGGATGGTTCTACACTGAACTAAAGTGTTGCTTTGAGTCAGAATCAACTCAATATCAGCGCCTTTTTGAGGATAACCTGACAAAGTTCAATGCCATCTCCATGGCACAGGCAGAATACTAAGGATGTGGCATCTTCCCTAGATATGCGGCTCATATTGTGGAAGCCAGAAGGTAAGGCCTAGTCCATCCTGCCTGGCTCCTTGCCCTCCTGTCACCTCCTGACCTCACGTCTGTCACTGGCTATATGACACTGGAGGGGTTAGGATCTTTAAGGTGAGAAGGAAAGGAGTCAAGTTGGTTCTCCACCCTTCTGAAGAGAGTCATCCCATGGGCTGGTTCCCACCAAGCTTTTGCTACTTGTGTTTTAGTTTGGGGGCCCCTGTTGCCTTCAGACCCGTCTGTTCCTGTCTCATTGTCAGCCTAACCAAATGAACATCTCTGACTTTTCCAAAGAGAAAGAGGAGGAAAAGGTGCCCAACAATGGAATAGGCAATTTCAAGCTGTGAGGCTGTCATGACAACAGTCTTTACGGATATGAATAGTAAGGAAACAAAGGCTATTCCAGTTTGACTCGGCCTTACAGTGAAGGAAAACTGGGTAGGCAGATGTGTCACATCTCCTTTGTTATATAGATGATTACGGGGATTTTCTGGCTACTCATATTTATTTCTGTGATTTCTCACTGGAACCAGCCTGGGGTGAGGCGTTGAGAAGCCTTTAGTCTTTTAGGAGAACTTATAAACCCTGTGCACAGATCAGAGGGGTTCTCCAAGGTCCTCAGCCTCAAACTCACAACCATGGACTTGAATCCAATGCCTAGTGAGCATTGGGCAGGCCGGGGGGGGGGGGGCGGGGGGCGGGGGGGCAATGCCCCTTCTGTGTATCCAAGACTGTTGATAAGAGGACAAAGCTTCCTTGTCTTTCTCCTGCAAAGTTGGTGGTTTCAAAATGCCGAACTTGCAGTTAGCAGCCCAACGCTTAACCTTTATGCTGCCAGGGCTCCAATATACTCATATATTTTAAGTCCTACCAAAGAGAACTCTCTCAAATACATCCCAGCTATACACACAGGCTTTCTTCAAAAGTCCTCCCTCCGTGCACCGCCCGCCTCAAGGGGCGTTGAGAATGCTCACCAGACTCAAGGAGTTTCTGTACATTCTGCAAGCATGTGACACTAGCTTTCACCCCGTGAATGAGCCCAAGGAAACCCTTTCCTGAAAATAACAGAGGTTGACATAGCAAGAGTTGGCGTCAGTATTCTAGGCATGACATTCCATCGGTCGTTTGTTCTTGCCTTATGAAAAGTCCCAGTATGCCCTTGGGAAATGCTGAGAAATGTTTCAGGGAAGTTGCAGAAGTTTTAGAGAATTTGGACTGGAGATGAATAAAACATAAAGTAGCCTCTAGCTTTGCAAATTTGCCAAGAGTCCTTTTAATTGCTGCCTTTTGAAGTTCAACTCTGTATGATGCTAGAAAGATGTTGGTATACAATTAAGCCAGTTGTCGCTGAGTTCCTTTTTTATTCATGGCGATCCCCTGTGTGTCACCGTGGACTGCTCTGTGACTGATTTCTCTGATGTCATTCGCCAAGCCTGTCTCCACAGGAGCCTCTGAGTGGACGTGAGCCTCCAACCTTTCAGTAAGCCACTGAGCCTGGTAAACATTGTCACCACTTGGGGACCCCCACTAGAGGTCTAGGTGTAGGTATAGCCAGATATAGCCAGATATAGCACCGCACTGCCCTTGAGTCAAGTCTGATTCAATAAATTCTGACTCATAGAACAGAGTAGACTAGCCCCTGTGGGTTTCCAAGACTGTAAATCTTTATAGGAATAGAAAGTTTCATCTTTTTTTCCTGCAGAGGGTCTGGTGGTGGCAAATGGTTGACTTATGGTGGGCTGCCCAGTGCATTGCCCACTCACTGCCCCACCAGGTCCTCTCTCTCTCTCTCCCTCTCTCTCTCCCTCCCTTTCCCTCTCTTTCTCTCTCATAGTATTAAATATATCACTACGAATAGCATCATGAAAAAGTAGAACAATTTCAGGTTCTGTGCCCTGGTGGTGTTGGGTTGGCAGTTCAAATCCAGCAGCAGCCTTCTAGGAGCAAGACTGGGCCGCCTACTCCCACCAGAGGGCAGTGATGCCTCTCCCCCCCCCCCGAAAAAAATGAAAAAATAGAACAGTTTCAAATTTTTCAGATACTTATGAGTTTGAATCCCAGCTCCACTGGTTAGGTAGGTGTGGGAACTTGATCATCTGACTTTCTCTATGTGTCAGTTTTCTCACCCTATGAAGTTATACTATTCTCTCACCCCTGAGAATATAGTATTAATCTCTCATGGATTCCATGTGTGAGCTAAAGGATGTAAAATGTCTAACATGAGGCATGGCACATAGTTGTTCTTGGTTGATGTCATCTACCTGGTTTCTACTCATGGCAACCTATGTACAACAGAAAGAAACCCTTCTTGGTCCTCCAACCATCACACAATTGTCTTTATGTTTTAGCTCATTGTGGCAGGCATCGTGTTGGTGGATCCATTCTGTGGAGAGCTTCCTCTTTTTTTCCTACTCCTCCATTTTACCAAGCATCCTTCTCCAGGATCCAATCTCTCCTGACAATAAAAGTTCATGAGACAAAGTTTTACCATCCTTGCCTCTCAGTGGCATTCTAGATGTGCTTCTTCCAAGACATATTTCTTTGTTCTTTTGGCATTCCATGGTGCCTTCAAGATTCTTGAGCAGCACCATAATTTAAGCACATCAATTCTTCTTCAATCGTCTTTATCCAGTGTCCAACTTTCACATGCATAGGAGGCAACTAAAAATATGCTGGCTTTGATCAGGCACCCCTTAGTTCAAAAAGTAGCTTCAATGCTTTTCAACACTTTAAAGAGGATTTGTGCCTCATATTTACCCAGAGCAACGCATCCTTCAATCTCTTGACTCCTGTGTCCATGAGTATTGATTGTGAATTCAACTGAGATGAAGTCCTTGATAGTTTCCATTATTTCTCCATTAAGTATGTTACCTATTGATCTGGTAGTGAGGGTTTGGACCTTCTTTACATTGAATTGTAATCCATTTCATAAGTAAGCGTCCCAAGTCTATCTCACATTTCAAACACAAAGTTGTGTCATCTGCTCATCATGCAGTTTGTTAATCAGCCTTCCTCCTATCCTGCAATTGCATTCTTCTTCATATAACACAGTTTCTCAGATATTTTTCTTGGTGTATGGCTTGAGCAAGTAGGATAAAAAAATACAGCCCTGCCCCATACATTTCCTGATTTTAAAGCAGGAAGTATTCATTTTTCTTCCCCCACAACTGCTTATTAATTCATATATAAGTTCCTCATGAGCGAATGAAGGGTTCTGGAATTCCAGTGTTTCTCAAGGCTGTCCATATTTTGTTATGGCCCACACAGCCAAATGCCTTGGCATAGTCAGTGTCTTTGCAAACTTCTGTCTGCTATTCTCTGCTTTCAGCTAATATTCATCTGACATCAGCAATGATATCCCTGCTCCATGTCCTCTTCAGAATCCTTCCTGAGCCCCTGGAAGTTCTCTGTCAATGTGTGATTGCAACTTTGGGGAGATGATATTCAACCACATTATATTTTCACATGCTTGCAATGATATTGTTGTATGATTTGAACTTTCTGTTGAGTCACCTTTCTTAAGAATGGATGTAAACATGGATCTCTTCCAGTAGCTGTCTTCCACATTTCCTAGCATTAACGTGAGTGCTACCAGTGCTTCCTCAGCTTGTTGAGACAGTTCCCCTGGTGTCCCATCAGCTCCTAGAGCCTTGCTTGTGGCTAATGCCCTCAGTGCAGCTTGAACTGCTTCTCTCAGCACCCCTGGCTCTTGCTTATATGCCACCTCTTGAAATGGTGGAAGGTTGACTTTGCTACAGTGACACTGTATACTCTTTCAACCTTCTGTTGAAGCCTCCTGCATTATTCAATTTTCCCCCCACAGAATATTTCCAGATTTAAACGAGAAGCTTGAATTTTTTCCCTCAAGTTCTTTCAATTTAAGGAATGCTGAGTATGCTTTTCACTTTTGATTTTTGATCTCTAGTTCTTTTCAAATTTCACGATGGTATTTTATTTTGTGTTCTCTAGCTGCCTTTTGAAATTTTCTGTTTATCTCTCTGACTTCATCTTTTTGTTTTCCATTTACCTTAGCTGCTATATGATTAAGAGCAAGTTTAAGGGTCTTTTCTGATACCCATTTTGATATTTTCTTTCTTTTTTTTTTTTGATGACTTTTTGATTTCTTCATCAATAAAGTTTTTGATGTCCATCAGGTCATCAGGTCTGCCACACAGCTCATCATGTCCCTGTCATTCGTGTTCAGAGCATCAAATCTATTCTTGAGGTGTTCTCAAAATTCTGGTGGCATATCCTTGAGGTCATATTTTGGCTCTTGTGGACTTGTTTTAATTTTTTTCAATTTCAACATGCATTTACATGTGAACAATGGATTGTCCATTCCATAGTCTGCCCCGCCCAAGTTTTAATTGCTGATATTGAGCTTCTTTATTATCCCTTCTCACCGATGTAATCAATTTGATTCTGTATAGTCCATCTAAAGAAGTCCATGTGTTTGAACTGGAGACCCAGGGTCCATCTATAAACAACTGGGCATCCCCTCACAGAAGGGTCATGGGGAAGAAATGAGTCAGCCAGGGTGCAGTATAGCACCAAGGAAACACACAACATTCCTCTAGTTCTTTAATGCTTTCTTCCTCCCACTATCATGACCCACTTCTACCTTATAAATCCAGCTAGAATGAAACATGTACACCAGTACAGATAAGAGCTCTCAACACACATAATCCAGGAGAGAGAAACCCCTCAGGAGCAGAAATGGGAGTGGTAGTACCATGAAAATAGGGGGAAGGTAGGCTAACAAAGGGAGAACTGATTACAATGATCAACATATAACCACTACTGCTACCACCTCATGGGGGACAAGCAACAGAAACAGGGGTGAAGGGAGACGGTGAACAGTGTAAGAGATGAAAACTGCAATAACTTAAAATGTATCAAGGCTTCACAAAGGTGGGGGGGGGAGGAGAGGGGGAGGAAAAAAGAGGAGCTAATATCAAGGACTCAAGTAGAAAAAGTGCTTTAATAATGATGATGGCAGTATGCTCAAATGTGATTGGTACAAATGATGAATATGGATTGTTATAACAGCTGTAAGAATCCTCAATAAAATGAAAAAAAATAAAAGGTAGTCCAGGTGTACCATCACCATTTGTGTTGTTGAAAAAGGTTTTGCTATGAACAAGTCGTTGGTCATTCAAAATTCTATCATGTGATCTCCAAATTTGTTTTTATCGAAGAGTATATGTTTTCCAACTACTGTTCCTTACTCTTTGTTTCCAAATTTTTCCTTGCAATCATCAATAATTATTTAGAAATCTTCATTACATGCTTGCTCCATTTCAGATTGAAGAGGTGGCTGGAATTCTTCAGTGCCTTCTTCACTCACATTTGAATATTATTGATATTGATTCGATTTCTGTGAATTCAGATCATGTATAATCCTACCACAGACAGCCTTGTACTTCAAGATTGATCTTGAAATACCTGCCATTCCTTTTTCATTCCATTTTGCCACACATTCTAGAAGTTCCTTTGTATATCATTGTAAGTTAAATCTATTTGAGGCAGATATACACTCAGGAGCATAATAAAGTCTATGTCATTATTCCATAAGTATAGTGCTTATATTATAAATTCTAATTTTTAAAAGCCTAAAATGTACAGAAATATTTCTTTCCTTTTCTGGGAGAAGTTTTATAGTTCATGAGCAAAACAAAAAAGGGAAAAAAAAATCCGTGGGCATATTTTCCTGCCATTCAGTGTTTCAGTGGTTGCTCCTCTGAAGTTTCTCTCTGTTGTTGCTACTTCTTTTTGCCTGACTGTTGTAACAAGTGTCCATTAAATGTCACCTTTTCTTTCCCACCTCTCTCTGACCTTGGCATTCCAAGTGTGGCTTGAATACCAGCCACCCTGGCTTCCCCTGAGGTTTTATCAGAAATGAAAACTCTTTGGCCTACAGCACAACTCCTGAATCAGAATCTGCATTTTACCAAACGCCACCGTGATTTTGCTGTCCTCAGATACTTGAGAGGTGCCCTTCTGTGTTAACCTTGAGATTTCTGCTTGCCCGCACCCACACCAGCTGCTTCCATCCCCTCAACAGGTGGCATCCAGCTAACAGAGCAAATTTTTCAACTCACAAGAGGGAGCGTCATGGTGAGACGAAAGAGGAAGTAGAACTCTCTTGGACTGTTCTGACAGTGCCAATTTCATATTTTGTGGTTTTGTTTTTGTTTTTGTTTTTGTTTTGGGAGGGGGGCATCACTGCCCCCTGGTGCTGGGAGTAGGAGGCCCAGCCCCACTGCTGGAATCGAACCTCCATCCCAGTGGGCCGCAGTCCCGCGCACAACCACTACGCCACCGGGGCTCAGCCCCCAATTTCATATTGTTTTAGATTTCTGGAAGTCTGAGATTTGTCGGTGGTGGTGTTGGTAGGTAAGGAGTCCCAGTGATTCTGTTTTGCTCACTAGGTTACACAGGTAATAGATTGCTAATCACACAGTCAGGCATTCCGAGCCACTAGTCACTCTCTGAAGGAAAACAAAGCTACCTGGTCCAGTCAAGATCCACCATCGTGGAGATCCTACAGAGGTTTGCTCAGTGTCAGATTCCACTGTTTCAGTGGGCTTTATTATGGGCGGTGGTGAGTGCCAGTAAGCCTGTTTCCACTCGTATCTAGAGATTGAGGGTACTGACTGAAACCCTCAATAGAGATGCTCTAGCTACATAGCAATAGTTGCATTTGCCTCTTTGAACTTTGGCTGATAAGTTTTCCCTTTTGGCATTGGCACTTATACCCACGTATCCCAAAGGGCTTCTTATTTCTTACCAGCATCAAAGAAAGGCACGTCCAAACTAAACTGTATGGATCCTCCATTACATCTTGTTTTCTCGCACATTAATGGAAGTCACATTCAAGGGAACAGAGAGCAGAGTGGGCTCTTCTGTAACTAGCCCTGATCCTGGACCAGAAGCTCCCCTGAGAGCAGGACCCAATGATGGGTCACCAGACGGGCACCCATGTGAAACCCAGGAGGTCAAGAGGCAGGCAACTAACTCATCCATTTCACCTTCAGGGTCGTTTCACCTGATCGGCATCTAATCAAATGAAACTACTCTGCTTTGGAACCCAATGATTATTCTGTATTGGGCTTCATCAGAGAGTCTATTCCTTATTTAAAAAAAAAAAAAAAAAGATAAGTGTAACATTCAAGGAACTACATGATTTCCTCTGATCTCCTCCTAACCCCAGAGGCACTTGGCCCTGTTGCCAGGTACATAGTTGCTGACCTGATGCCCCGGGGTGTCTTCTGAAGTTCCCAGGCTAATTACCCACTCTGGGCCCCATTCCCTCAATTGTACCTCCCTTTTCCAGCCATAGTTTTTAACCATTCTTATGATGGCCTTTTAGATCCCCAAACATCCTGGAGATCCCTCCTTCCATTTATCACAGCTTGCCAGGGACCTCTTCATCCAGATCTGAAAACTATCTTCTAGAAATGGTGAGAGCTGATTGTGGTTATAGGTTGTGAAGTCTGTTTAAACACAGAGTGGCTCTCTGTACAACAGAATGCAAGCCTGCCCAGCCCAGCACCACCCGCACAATTGTTCAGAAGTCCACCAGCAGGCCTTTCTTTCGCTATCTCTAACTGGGCTTAAATCTCCACCTCTCCGTCAGCAAGCAGCTTAAATCTCCACCTCTCCGTCCGGCACATTCACTATTAGCATTTCTCACAGACTCTATATAACATAACCAAATGATTCTCCCATTCAAATGATAGAACCCCAAACCAAATCCAGTGTCATCAAGTTGACACCACTTCTCCTGACCCTATAGGACAGGTAGAACGGTAGGTTTTTTTTGAGATTGTAACTCTTTGCAGAAGTAGGAAGCTTCCTCTTTCTCCGAGGAATCCCCTGGTGGTTTCAAATGGCAATTAACAGTATGCCTTGTAGTCACTACACCACCAAAGCTCCTGGCTTCAGACAATATAATTCTTCTTGGGAATGAATAGACATTTCAGCAAGCTATTCACACTGTAAAACTACAAACCAAGCTCCCACCCCCTGCTCAACTCTGACTCCTGGTGATTCCGAGTTCCGCTACAATCACTTCTCTTTGATGAAAGGACCACGTGAGCCAGCGTCTCTTGCCACCTTTACTCACACTGTTGACTTTTCAGAACAATCCTTCAGGTCAAGGCCAAGATTTTAGTCTCTCCCTTGAAATCTTATTTCATTTGGTATGGGGATCTATCCTTCTATCTGGCAGGACAGTTTCCCTGAATTGTTTCTTTTTCTGTTATCTGTCAAGTCAGGTTATTGGATGAGAGCAACTCTTAGTTTCTTCACTCGGTGACTTTGGCTAAACCAATTTGAGCAGTGTTACCCTAGTTACCCTAGTACTGCTATAACCAAAATGCCACCGGTGAGTAACATTAAAGAACACAGGTATATAGCCTCAGTTTTGGAGGCTAGAAGTCCAAAGCACGATCTTGGCTATGTCAGGTCCTTTGGAGGGCCTCTCTCCAAGTTTCTATCATCACCTGGCCATCCTTTGCTTGTAGAGAAATACACAGATAGTCTCTGTTGCACGCCCCCCTCCCATGTGTGTGTGTTTCTGTGTGTCTGCTGCGTTTTGTATAAGCCAGAAATGATTAGGGTTTGGACCCAACCAATCCATCTGACTTCATAAGATTAAAGCCCTGCTACCACAGACATAACAATCAGGATTTCAATACAAATTTGAGACACCATTCAGTTCATAGCAAGTATCTTGAGAATCTGGTTTGCTGCCTCTGGACCAGGGAGCACCTACAGAAAAGTATCACTGATGTAATTTGCACTAGCTTCCAACTATGTGTTGTTGAATGTGACCTCTCTGGTTCTAAAGACTGCACTGTCCTCCATACATCAAAATGCTGGACAGGCAGGTAGAACCTCCAGTCATCAAAGGACTCCATCAAAAATAACAAAGGACTCCCTCAGACAATCACCCTGCTTTCACATACACCCCTACCTGTTCTGATCTCAGTCACAGACATAAGAATCATTAATTGCCAACTGTTCCCATCTCTCCTACTGGTTTGCAGAAAAAGCTTCTGGTTATTTGTCTGATCTGTAGTTTGGAGTTTGAAAAGAATTTCCCAGTGGAACTGCAACTCTAATATTGCATTGTGTAAAGCGTTGGGATAGAGATGAAATGCCCAGAATGATGTTTTATTTATAGACATTATTGAAAAATGCACACCATTTCGTTGAAATTTTACATTAAACACTGGTTGCAAATAAAGACGCTCACCTGAGTAAATAGTCTCTCGGGTAGTTATTGAAATGGCATTAAGGAGAGGGGGTTTTTATTTTTAAATGGGCAGCAAGAGGAAACAATGGGGCGGCTCATCCCAGAGAAGGCTTGTAACTGGTGGCATCATTTGTAATATATATTTTCAATTTGCTCCGAAGCAGAGCAAATAGATTTTTGTAAGCGAGTGACCTTCTGGATTAGCTGTGTTATTTGTGACTTAGTGAAGCAGTCAGTTGAAATATTGAAAATGTTTTCCCAACTCAGACTGATTTCAGTGGTGCCGCAATGATGACATTACGTTGTACTTGCTAATGAATAATAAGGATGGCTTGCCCCACGTGATGTGCAAGGAAAAGAGTCCAACCTCAGCGGAGACGCTCCTCGTTCTCACAGAGCACTGACAGAGGCATCTGAATAAAAGACTCCTGGCCAATGGGTGGTCAACCAAATCAGCGGTTCTCAACCTGTGGGTCACGACCCCTTTGGGGGTCGAATGATCCTTTCACAGGGGTCACCCAATTCATAACAGTAGCAGAATGACAGTTTTGAAGCAGCGATGAAAATAATTTTATCCTGGGGAGGGAGAGGGTGCCACTATAAAATGAGGAACTGTTTGAAAAGTTTGAGGCATTTGGAAGGTTGAGAACCACTGGCCTAAGTGCTGTGTAGACCAGCACTTAGGAGGGTGTATGAGTTTCTGAAATACATATTCCATCTTCCTTTGGCTTGACCTCCAATTTTACCTAGTTGATTGAAGTAGCCACAGTTTACCTCTGAGTCTGCAGGTTTGGGTCTCCGATTTCAGTGTCCTTTGTCACTTGGTTTTGCATAGTTGATTGCTTTATGGTAAGATGCAGTGCCAAGGCCCTGTGACACAGTGGAGAGGAGCCAAAGCTATGTGAGGGGGTAGGTCAAAAAGTGTTCTTACTAGGATTCCAGTACCTGCATGCATAGGTTTGTGCCAAATGACACACGTGTCTGCAACCCATGGGTGGCCGCAGACAAGTACCCTTAGTAATGCATGAGCCACACTCATTGAACAAAGGCAATGGCTTCTGAGGAGATCTGCTTGTCTGGTTAAGTTCACAGCAGAGAGGGCAGCTCTGAAGGTGATGGAGATTGTCATGGGGAATTCCAAAAAGGGTTAAACTTGGTAGATTTCTGCAAGGGATGCAGAATACTTAATGGAGGCTCCTTATGAAGCAGTGTTAAGAACACTTAAAAGGGCCTTGGTGAGGGAAAAAGAGGCGGAAAGTGGCCCAGAGGAATGATCTTACATCACAACAAAGCTTGCTCCTTCTTGGGAGGGGGGGACGGGGTGGTAGCAAGGGCTCTCCTATGAGAAGTTCTTTGGGAAACCTTACCCCATCCACCCTTGACCCCTGATCTTGCCCCTGAAGAGTTCTTTTTGTTCCCCAAGTTCAAGGATCGTCATCTGAGTCTCTTATAGATGCCCCAACTTCCTTCCATCTCAAGGTGATATAAATCAAACAGCACAGAACTCTCTGAAGGAAGGTTAGAGAGATGGAAAAACTTTCTTCAGGAACCCACAGACCTACATAGGGGCTACAGCAAGAAGCATGATGGTTTTGTGATTCTGTAGCTGTACTCTCTCAGGGACCCTTCTGGGTTTCATATTGCCCCCATTGCCAACTCGCCCCAGTTTTGGAGAAAATAAAAAAACACACATTGAGATATTAAACACAGATCAGAAGTGGGACAGATGAGCCAGTAAACAGCAACGTATCTTCCAAATTCTACTGAGCAGTCTTTTGGAGCAATGTATTGTGAATTCTGAATACCAGCTTTAATTAAAGTTCTTAGCATATTTTTACAGCCCCTCAGAGACATGCATCTGTGCTTCCCGGTCAAAACTGCCTCTTCCCTTTTGATTTGCCAGTGGAATGTAGCAAGGGAAAGTATTTTTGCCCCAGTGGTTTTGGAAGTCAAATTTCAGAGTCTGTAGTCTATGGCTACACTCACATAATTAAATGAAAAGGGAAATAAGACAAGGCAAACCAGCAACAACCCATAAAAATAATTATTTAAAAACATATATATCCACAGCTATCCTCTCAAGATATATCTAGAGAGGAACAAGCAGCCTCACCTTTCTGCCATGAGACAGTTGCTTATTATGGGTTGGAACTAAGGACCTTTAGGTTAGCAACCCGATGCCAAACCCACAAAAGGCTCTTTACCCCAACCCAGGGAAGGCCCTAATCCCCAGGTGCTCAAACTGAGGAGGACAAATGGTTACGATGTGTAGGTGCCAAAAACCAAATGCCTTGGGGAAAGGAATAGATGAATAAACTCTGGGGCATACAAACAGGGGGCTACTATGCTTCTTTAAAGAACAAGGATGAGCTTACCACATTCCACATGGTCTGGGTGAATTTGGAAAGATACGTAAAGTGGAGGGAGTCAGTCCCATGAAGACAAACCCTGTAGGAGACCACTCTTTTCAAAGAAAAAAGCTCAGATGAAATGGTTTTCACCCCCAAAGAATGGAACTCTGATATTTTCAGAGAAATGGCAAGAGGGAAAGAGGGAGGAGAAGGAAAATGCATCCATAAAATGTATCACAGAAAATAGATTAATTTTAATAGGCTACAGAGTAACGTGTAGAGGTAATATCATAAATAGATATCTAGGTAAACTAATAATAACATAGATAGTTGGATAGAAAAAATATATAAAATTATCAAGTATAGGAGAGAGTGACACATAGCATATGAAAAACAAAACTAAAACCCTCTTGGTATTGTAAAAGACATAAAAGGGGGGAGGCCAAGTTGCCAATGGAAAGTTTGGAGGCTCAAGATTCTAGCACAGCGGTTCTCAACCTCCCTAATGCTGTGACTCTTTCATACCGTCCCTCATGTGGTGGTGACCCCCAACCATAAAATTATTTTTGTTGCTGCTTCATAGCTGTCATTTTGCTACTGTTATGAATCGGGCAACCCCTGTGAAAGGCCCATTAGAACCCCAAAGGGGTCACAACCCACAGGTTGAGAACTGCTGCTCTAGAGACAAGAATAAAAGACCCCAAGACCTTTTTCACAAGTCAGCTACCAAAAACTCTGTGGAGTACTGTTCCACACCGACACCCAGAGGGCCACCCAGAATCAGTGGACTTGCGAAGAACCTGCTGCTGTGGTGTCCATTGCAATGCCAAGGGACCGTAGATGGCAGCCTGGTATCTATCTGTTCCATGGAGTTTCCATAAAGGATCCTGGGAGCAGACAGGCCACCTCGTCTTTGTTCTGAGCAATGGCTCACTATGCCAGGCACCCACCATGTGACAGGTAGTCCACTGCTTATCCCAGAGTGCTACCAGGGCTCATAAGTTTCCATGGTGCTCACAGATTAATCAACCACTCCCAAGTGTGTCTTTGCCTTTTATGGAGCTGAGTATCTGACACACTCACTTGCATGACTTCTCAGGCATGTTTGTGTGTGTGTGTGTGCGTGTGTGTGCACGCGTGTGTGTTGACTTAGAATCCATGAACCTGTTAGCTGCTGACAGAGAAACCTGACTCCCTTGAGCTGGTAAAAGAACTTGTCGCTGTCACCTCCCTACTCAGGCTTTCCCTGAAGTACATTTCCTTGATGACCTTTCCTGTTTCTCAGATTCCATCTGTTCCCAGTTTTGTTATAATATTTTCTTTGTTGGGAGTCCAATTGCTTACCTTCACATAGGAATATAAATAGTATGATTGGATTACAATATTTCAATAGGCAATGCAGCACAGCCACTGTAGCTATATTTTTTTTTCATAACTAATTTTGTCAATATTAAGATGGGGATTGTTTAATTGTTCTCAACTTCAGATTTATGTAGATGCTTGTTTTGTTTGCCTCACAATCAAACTACTATATCTAGTCACCATTCTTGTTCTCCTTTGAGTCATTTAATTAAATTTCAGCACATCATTTCTATCCCTCCACACCAGCTGTTTTTTAGACTATTTTACTCGTGAGGCCTAGCATTGCATATCTCATTCCCATTCTTTCATGAACAGCAGTGAAAGTCCCATCTTTGATCCCTCCTTTGGTTATCTCCCACCAAGGTTTTGATGGATAGAGTTCTCATTATCATTATTTTCTAAGTATTCTGTAATTACAGTTTCCATTTCTCTTTGACCTCTCAATTTCTGAAGAGAGTATGTTTTAATGTACAGCTAATTGGACAGGTTCATTTTCTGTAGTTATTAATTTATAATTTTATTAAATTAAAATGAAAGAATAAAACTTGAGTGTTGTTACTATTTAGAAATCACGAAGGTCTTTATTTTAATCAGTTCTCTTTAATCTGTAGACCACAGAATTTGATCAATTCCTCTTGAATTGCCCTTATTAATTACTTATGAGGATTCCCTACATGTCTTTCTTTCTTTTTTTTTTTTTTTGGCTGACCCCTACATGTCTTTCATAATGGTGTGGTGATATGGAAACATCTCGATTCTGACATTGTCATTTACTAACTGTGTGACTTCAAGTGAGTTACTTAATTCCTCTATGGACAGCTGCCCTTGGCTATTGAAAGTACCTATCTCAGAGGGTAGTTGCAAGAATTGAATAGTGTAAGGCAGATAAAGAGCTAAGTACAACTTCTTGAACATATTAGGTAATAAATGTTAGCTGTCACCGGTGCCTTCTGTCTTTCAAGTTATGATACAATCTCTCTTTGTAATTCTTTATGACTTTCAAACTTTCATTTCTCTTCTGACACTCACAGCCTCATGAGTGAAATACTTCACTTTTAGATTTTAAAAATATTAATATAAAGTTGCCTCCCTTGCCCCCTTTAAAAAATAACTTCAAACTCATGCAATGCTTTGATGTACATTTCTTTATTTCTGTTTATAATTACCTGATATCCTTCCCCATTCAATTTTTTAAAATTCTGGAAGCTTTGTTTAGCTGAGTCATTTAGAGGTAATGTACAGTTTGACAGACCTTAGTTTGCTTTCACAGACATTAACATTTATTGCCATCATGTCACGCATTTTCTATTTATCATGTGGCCCTTAGCTTTCCCTTTTTCAAAATGTGTCTTGCTCACCAGCTCTCTCACTCTTGATCTCGTACCATGCGGGTTATGTGTAGTTTGGCTTCACATTTTTCTCACTTCATTTGGAAAGGCTGTTGCTCCTTTTTTAAACTTTTCAAATGTAATATGGATCCGCATCATCCTACTTCTCCAAGTCGAGAATAAAACTGATTCAATCGTCTTCGAAGGGTGCTGGAGAATATCTAATTACTCCAACATTTTATAAAATGAGGAAACGTTCATTCCATTTAACTTCAGGTTTGCCTGTGTCAGAGTCAGGTTTTTGCCAGTCTGTGTTACTGTTTGGGGATGGGGAGCACAAACACGACAAAGTAGATCTCAGAACCTGAAACGTTGGCAGTTCGTGCCTAAGAAGAAGGCTCTAACACATACAGCCGTGACTTGTTGGAAGAATGTGTTGATGAGGAAATGTGGCCGTGTTTTCAGGTGGCCTTTTAATATAAGAAAGCTTAGCCAGATTTCAGTGAAATTTGCATTTGGAAAGTCAATTACATAGTGAAATTGGTGGAAAATCTCATTATTAAGAACCCCTAGCCCTTGCTCTACCTGCTTACTCTAATGCCTAGCGATAAATGATAAGAAGACAAATTACCATTTTTCCTGAACACCAAGCAGGACCTTAGTTCCACCTTCTCCTGTCACTTTTATTGAACATAGCAGTTAGCCCAGGACCCATGTATTGAAAATTGCTGAAGATAAACATTGTATTTTAAATTACTCCAGGCAACAAAGCAGACTGAGGCTAAAAAAAAAATCATTTGAACAAATTGAAAACTGAAATGTTGATATCAGATATGAAATTAATGTAAGTGAGATTGAAACAATATCTAATTAAAATAATTTGAAAAATGACTTGAAAATTGGAGCCGACATCAGCTTTTACCAGCCTGTCATTATTATGATGGTGCAGCTCCGCTCTGTCTTCATGGAAACCCAGTCGGTTCACCGGAGCTTTTACACGAGACCCAGCAGATAAAAGTCTCATTTATTTACCCAGTGATGGCTGGGAAACACGGGCAAAAGAACCTTCCTTGGTGTCAGAAGAGGTGGGGCTTAACAAATTGACCTTTCAGCTCCGAAGGAGAAAATGTCTTCCTTTCGGATGCCCCACTCCAAGGTGTACATTTGCATCTGAGAGTGGAACGTGTCCACTGCCTGCCCAGCACACGTATGAAAACAAGACACAACAACCCCTGTTTGAAAAGGCGACGAACGATATATATGCCCAAAGCTTCCACTGTCACCTTGTGAGGGAGTGGGTAGAATCTTCCATGGCTCCTTTCACAGAAGTACATTATCATGAATGGGTTTCCTAAGAGTCCTCTAGAAGCTGTCCTTGTGATACTGGGAAGAGGCTTTTCAAAGCACAGACTGTCAGAGTGCGGAGTTGAGTGTTCTGCAAATGAAGTACCATCACACCTCTCGGCATGTAAAATGTGACAGCTCTAATGATGTTTCTTTATGCCTCTCTAACATCTGCTTCTAGAACTGTCCTCACATGTCTGGTTCATGAATAAAAAATCATTAGAGGGGAGCTGTGTGTCATGTTTATACACTGGGTTCTTCAAAATCCATGGTACAAAACTCCAACCAAACCGATTGCCTTTGAGTGAATCCCGAGTCATGGCGACCCCGTGTGTTAGATGTTAGAACTGTTTCATACATTTGGAGCAGGGGAGGTTCTTGGGAGGAGGCGAGGAGGGGCAGAGGAGCTGTAATTATTACAAAATCATAGGACCAAAGTCTTTTTTTCCAAGACTTTTCATTGAGGAGTCAAATGCAAACCATTGTCACCACCCAAGGACCAATCCATGCCATAAAAACAAAAAGCTAAAAGCTCACTGCCATGTAGTCCATTCCAAGTCCATAAGGACCCTGTAGGACAGCATAAAACCATCCATGAGTGTTTCTGAGTCTATCTATCTCAGACAAGCAAATCTCGTCTTTCTCCTAAGGCTAGTGGTTTTGAATGACTGACCTGGCAATGTGTCCATTCACTAAGTCTCCAGGGCTCCTTATCCAGGGCCTACTCCCTGCCATCAACTTGATCTTGGGGCACAACTGCCCCTGTGAGTTTCCAAGATTGTCATTGAGAGAAAATGACCTTATGCTTAGAAAGAGCATGTCAATCCATAAAGTCATTCTTTGTGAGCCATGTTGTATTTTGCACATGCCAGACTTTGGGAAGCGCAAAGCTACTTATCTATTAAGTGGGAGAGATAGCAATTAGTACCTGAACTCTCTAAAGGAATCTGGTCTGAGGAGCCAGCATTGTTCCCAGGGAGCATGTTCAAAACAAGTAGCTGCTAAAGAAACAGGGATGTGAAAAACTATTCTGGACTAAAGGAGGATACAGATTACAGACAAAGGAAAGATCAGTATTCAGTTTCAAAGACAAAGCACCATTCTCTTTTCCTCAAACAGAGTTCCTACAGCCAGTTACAGAGAAATGGGTGAAGGGAGACATCAGACAGTGTAAGACATGACAAAATAATAATAATTCATAAATTATCAAGGGTTCATGAGGAAGGGTTCGAGGAGGAGAGGGAGGGGGAAAATGAGGACTCCAGGAGAAAGCAAATGTTTTGAGAATGATGATGGCAACAAATGTACAAATGTGCTTGACACATGGATGGATGGATGGATGGATGGAGTGTGGTAAGAGTTATATGAGCTCCCAATAAAATGATTTAAAATACATAAATCAAAAAAATAAAAAAGGGCTGAGCCCCGGTGGCGTAGTGGTTGTGCGTGGGACTGTGGCCCACTGGGACAGAGGTTCAATTCCAGCAGTGGGGCTGGGCCTCCTACTCCCACCACCGGAGAGCAGTGATGCTCCCCCCGCAAAAAAAATAAATAAAAAAATAAAAAGCAAAAAAACATACTGATGAATAGAACTCAATATATGTACATTATACTTATAAGCACTTATAATAAAGTAGAATGGATTTAGTGTTTACACATCTCATATCTAAATCCTATTGAGTTTCACTCAATTCTACATGAAAGCTCACTTTTCTTCTTTAAGGATGGAGAAGTTGAGCATGGCCTTTAGAAGAATACTGATACTTGTTAGTTTCCATCAATACACTTAAAAAAAAACTAAACACCGTTCCTCTCCCTCCTCCAGGAAACAACCAAAAAATGTAGAACATGAAGAGAGTTAGATCATTATACAAATATCCGGTAATAATTAAATTCTTGGAGTTTCCAACCTATGTGAAAGCAGGCTCCAGAGTTATAATGAACCACCGATGTTGACCTTTATTCCAAATTCTCAAGCCAGAATAACTTCAGTGTTGAACTTCAGTGTTGGTGACTGTGTGGATTGTGTTGAACTTCAGTGTTGGTGACTGTGTGGATTGTGTTGAACTTCAGTGTTGGTGACTGTGTGGATTGTGGAGAGCGGAAAGCACACTTTAGGACCTACAGTGCCTAATATGGTGAGGCTAATAGGAGATGTTTCCCACAAAGCTGGGATTCCGAAGAGCTCTAACTTCATAATACAGATGAAAGAAAACCATTAGACCCCAACTCAGTGCCATTGTGTCCATTGAAGCTCATAAGTACCTTACATCAAATGGTGGGATTCAAATAATTTAACAACCGGTTCGCTGCCCTAATGACCATTTTAAGTAAAACAAAACAAAACAAAACAAAACAACCTATCAAAAGGTAGTTTATTATTCCATATAGTTAATACTTAAATAGAACGATCAAAGAGGTACACAGTAAAAGTAAACAGTAAAAGCTAAACAGTAAAAGAGGTATGAGGGTCTAATATTAGCAAAATATATTAAATAATATCTGACCCCCCCAAAAAAACAAACAAGAAAACTGTTCATTATTTCCATATTGCTTCTTGGTTGGCATTCTTCCTTGCGATATTCTTCACTGTTAGCTGAGCATCGTTGGCTATGTGATTAATCTTTAACCAAATTTTCAATATTGGTGGAGGGTTCTACTCCTTTAGAAGTAGACCAGTTGCACAGTAGTCATTGAGGTTAATATATTAGAAGCTGTTAGATGACTTCTCTTCTCCAGTATATCTTTTTCCCCCTCACAATATATCTTTGAAAAGCCCCTCTCTATTTCTGCTGAACTTACAAGCACTTGATTTGATCATGTTGTTAGATCATTGAACACTTTCAGAAATGCATAATTCACTCATACCATTTCGTGGGAATTGGGGGCAAAACACAAAGCTTGAACAAATGACAGCTTGTCACCCTCTGGTTGTTGGGCAATTTTTCTTGTTGACTTCTATGTTGGTTTATTGTAGTAACAAATGCCAGGGGATCAAAATGTGGTATTTCATCGTAAGTACAGCAACTTTTGTGAAATGAACAAATGAAGATCATAAGGATAACTCTGTAGGATTTTCTATACCCCTGGATGAAATGAACGCTACTGTGGAAGCTTGAAGAGTAAGGAATGTCAAGCTGTGATTTCCACATTGGGCAGCTGCCTTAGAGAGAACCCTGATTACTAGTGCCATTGGCACCACCAGTTCCCGGTTCTCAACAAAAAAATTAGGAATCTGTTCTGCCGGGCTACTGTCAAATCTGTTTTGCATCCTACCTTCTAATAGGGCAGAATAGACTTGCCAGAACTAGAGAGCCTCCCCTTTGCCCAGAGACACTAACTCTTGAAGGAAGTGGCAAGCCTGCTGTCTCTCTCTGTGGAGGACTTGGTGGTTTCAAATGGTTGACCTTGCAGCTGGCAGCCAATGTGTAGCCCATGATGCCGTCAGGGGGAATCGTCTGTATTCAACATTCTCTACTGTTTGTGTGCATATTGAAGCAAGGGGATAATATTTGCTCTCACAAAATTAAGCACAGGATAACCCTTGTACAAAATGCAATGCAAATATATACTACCTAATAGGCTACAAAATATCAAGCAAATAATGTATTTTAAAGTGAACCCACGTTGTTAAAGACTTCAGATAAATTGTGGAAGCAAATGTAAATTGTCTCAGAAGGCATTCTCCACCATCTCAGGCCTCAAAGAATCCCTGCAGTTTAAATCTCAAGAAAAATAAGTTCCCAGTTTTTTAAAAAAATCAAAACATGCTAGGCAACAAGGCAACATAAGCAAAAGTCACCAGAAGGAGTAGACAACAGAGTAAAATCTCAATATTGTAATAATCTCGCATAGAACAAAAAGAAGGTAAGTATTTTGATGGGTCTTAAAAAATAAAAGAATGGGATAAAATGTGACTGAAGAGTCTTTAAAATGACCTGAAATAAATTGAATTTTGTAATGAAAAAATATAATAATGGAAATTTTAATTCAGGAAGTGAGTTTCAAGTTGAAGAAAGAATTCATGAACAAAAAGGTTGGACTGAAGAAATGTTCCAGACTAAAACCCAGAGAAAGAGAAATGGAAAACATGAAAAGTGTGTTAAGATTCTAGGAGACATAGTAAGAAAATATTGTAAATATTTGTGAAGATTTCTGGAAGGAAAATCCTAAGTGATTCAGAGACAATGTTTGCAAATATAAATGCTGAAATGTTTCCATCACTACGTCCCTATAGAGTTACTATCTAAGAAATGCAGAGTGGCAGTCCTATCCTGTTCTAAAAGGTCGCTACCATCTGAATTGACTCGATAGCAGTTTGCTTTTGGTTTCTCTGGATATAAAGCACTAATCTTCAGGTCAAGAAGGCTACTAAAGGGTATGATGGAAGGAATGTTATCTAGATCTGAATTCCTCACAATATAGAACATCAAAGGCAAACTCATCTGAACACTCACTTCCTCTGGGTTGACTCATATTCACAGTGACCCTCCAGGATAGACTCAAACTGCCCTTGTGGGTTTCCAAGATCATAAATCTTTGTGATACTAGAAAGTCCAAGTTTTCTCCTTTGGAGCAGCTGGTAGATCTAAACTCCTGCCCTTTCAGTTAACAGCCCAACACACAACCATTGTCACCAGGGTTCCAAAGACAAACAGTCTCAAAGGCAGCCAAGGAGGAAAAGCAAGGTACCCAGATATACACTACAGACTCATAGCTAGTATCCCAAAATGAAACCAAAAGGAACCATGACATGCTTTCATATTTTAAAAAAATACCTGGTATATTCTCTACACAAATAAAGGATGGGATGCCAACAGATGTGTGTGCATATATGTCTGTCACAGCACTATTCCGTATATCAAGAAGATAGAAATAACCTACATGCCCATGAGTGGAAGAATGGATCAGCACACATGTAGTGGAACACCCTGGATCTTTAAAGAAGCATGATGGAACTTGAAATACCTCATCACATGGGTGACCTTGGAGAATGCAGAGTGAAGTTAGTCCATCACCGAAGGGCAGATGTTGTGTGAGGCTACTGTTTTAAAAAATCAAGAAAAGATTTTCATGCCAAAAGAAACCACTTGATGGTTGCCGGAGGTGGGAGGAGAAAAGAGGAGTGGGGAAGCAGTAGACTAGGCAGGTGTTACCTTGGGTGAAGGGGAAGATAATATACTGCAAGAGCGATATGGCATGGGGAGGAGGGCGAATGGAAATCAGGGGAGTGGGCTGGAGGAAACAGGGCCAGGCATTGGAGGAAACAGCCAAGATTTTGGGAGATTTGATAAATTGTTTAACTTGTTGAATGCAAAAACAGTGGTCTGCTATGTAAAGCCCACCTAATACACAATAAAATGGGGGTGGGGGGGAGGAATAAAACAATGCCATGGAGTAGATTCCAAGTGAGAGTGATCTTATTGCTCCGAGTAGATCTATTCCTAGCATTTCCAAGACTATCAACCATGATAGAAGCAGGCAGCCTCCCTTTTCTCCTGCATGGTGGCTGGTGGGTTTCAAGCACCAACCGTGCAGGTAGCAGCCCAATGCTGAACTCACTGTGACACTAAGTTTCCACAGTTCTAGATTACAGATGAAGAAATAATTGTCAACCTTGAATTGGATTCCAAATGAAAACATCTCTCAAAGATGAGGGTCACGAAATAAGAAGGTTAAATACAGTTTCAGAAATGTGCAAGTGTCCCACCAACATATCTTTATTTAAGTTAATATTATAGGATTTTTTTTTGCAAGCAGATACAATCATCCCATACAGAAGATCTAAACTGCAAAAGGGCTGGTGAACCAAAGAAGTAGGAATACACAAATACTTCTAAACAAACTATACTGTATAAAATACCAATGTCTTATAAGACTGGATAAAACTAAAATCATGAACATAAAAGCAAGAATGCTTAGGTTGGGAAAAGGGTGATCAAAGTTAACATATTCAAAGGACTTTGTCATTTTTAGGAAGAATCTATTCTTATTAGTATGGGAATTTATTAGATATGAATATGAAAGTCTCATGGTAACCACTAACACAGCAATAGAATGTATAATGTTCAAATGTAAAGACAACATAGGATGCAGAAATAAATTCAAATTTGTCTTGAATCAGAGTAAATATAAATGAAAAGCATGCCCCAATGAAAAATAGAGCTGTATAGCCTGGAAATGAAATCTGAGGAAACCTCTAAAAGTTATAGAAAATGGAATTAAAAGGCAATGGCATTTTCCCATGGGATCATTCCAGTTCATTTTGCCAGTCTGTCTTTGGAATCTAGAATAAAAAAAATAGAAAGCCTATTTCCTTCTAAGACCAAGTGAACGAAAAATGCATTTCCCACAAAGGAAAGGACAGAGAACACTCAGCCATTCTCTTTTCCTTCTTTTGGAATGAAGCTTTCAATGGCATCTCTGATTTTGGTAAATAATGATCAGGAAAGCAGTTATGTTCTAGGGTTTATTTTAATGCTTTCTGACAGTTAGCAAAATGAGTATCCAAACATTATGGCAACATGCTACTTTCAAATGACTTGACATGAACCATCAAAACATGCCTGTGTGTTTTGTGTTGTTACAGTGTAGGGGATTATAACACAGAACCAGAATGTGCCCTACGTGCTGGGCAAATAAAAAAAAAAAAAGAATAAATGCATCCTCTCCCACACGTACTCTTTTGGCATGTGTTTTGACATAGTCAGTTACGCAGCGTTCTGTGTCGCATACAAACAATTAAGTTAAACAGTCGCCTTGTGGGGATTGTGGAGCCTGATCTAGCTGTGAAGAAGAATGAGTTTGATTTAGATGTGATTTTTAACTGGAGCTCATTGAGTGGTACCCTACATCAAAAAGGACATTATGAGATTCCTAAGAAGCTCTCCCCAGATACCCCTTTGGGACTGACAATTTGCCTAGGAAACTGGAGCTGGGGATGTGATAAGCATAGGAAACAACCCACCTTACTTCCCTGCGTACACCCCTCCTGCACTTCCCAGTCCCCCACTCCCAACCCTGCCACCCTCCCCACTACCCTCATCACCCTTAGCTCCCAATGCCATGACTACTGCTGATGGTCCTTGTAATGTAACAGTGATCGTTCTCTTCGTGATATTCATTGCTACGAGGGAAGAAATGCATTCACTCATTCTATAAATCTAATTCATCTCTTGAATCACAGCGTCTTGAAAGCCTCACTCATGCTCGCTGCTGTGCTAAACACTGGGAAGATAGCACTACACAAAACAAAGTGTGTTCCTTGCGTGTACGTAGAGTCTAGTGAGGAAAGCATAATACAGAAATAAGTAGATGGAGATCCATGTGGAGAAGGAAACCAGGGCAGGATAGGTGGAAAAGGTAGCCAATGGCGATGAGACTCTCTTGAGAAGAAGGAAGTGTAAGAGTGAGAGAGAATAGAATAGACATCTGGGAGAAGTGCATTCCAGGTAAATCAGGGAAACTGCAAGTGCCAAGGCCGGAGGGACCCCGGAATATCCAAGGAATAGCCAGGAGTCAGAGTGGCTGGAGCACAGGGAGAGTAAAGAAGTGGTGGCATCCAAGGAGGGGGAGAGACTCCCGTTATCTGAGACCTTCAGAGTGGCCAGGGACTTTAGACCTGACTGAGATGACAGGAGCTCAGGGTGCAGGATTTGGACAAAGGAGAGATGTCATGAGCTGACCCCAATTAAAGACATCCATAATATTTGAGTGGTCCCAGTCAAGTGTACAAATGGATCTAGTTATAAATATTTAAGGTTTATATTAGGCTAGTAAAGTGTTAAAAAGAAAGTATTCCTCCATACCCTGAGCAATATTTTTATAGTGAAAAACATTGTTTAAATATGAGCAAATCTATAGGCTTTATGTGTGAATGTCAACCAATTATAAAAGATTTGGGGCTTGAATTATTATCGTGCACACTTATTGAATTAATAAGCTGGCACGGCTATGAAAGACCTACATAAGTACTAAATTCTTTGCGTGTGTTTATATGATGTATTCTTCTTTTTGTATTGTTAAAATTACTAGTGTATTGTTTTAACTTCTTCATAAATCCTGTATTCTTTACACAGCCATGATTCAAGTTAGTATTGCACACAAAGTATATATAAGTGAAACTATTTCCATAAAAATAGTTCATACAAAGCTGAAAATTCAAATACTTCTAAATTACAAAAGAGATATTTCCTTTAAAAATATGCAAAAATAACCACTAAAATTATTTTTAAAGTAAGGTGTTTTAAATAAGGCTGAACTTTTCACTCTGGCATTTTATAATTTTAATTAAATTGTGGTCAATATTTTTATTAAATTATGCACCAGGCTACCATCACTGTTCATCTGGTTGCTAACATGATGACCCAGTAAATGATTTATAGACACAAACATATAAAAATTGAAAGTACTTGTTTCATATTACAGAGTGCCTCTCTGCTGCCATGTGTGATTCCTGTGAATACCATGCTAATTCATGAGTAACCTCTAGAACCATGAATTGAAATGCAAAGAAAGTGGATATTCAGCATTACTAGAAAATGATGTTGTTTTATGCAAGAATCTTTGAGTTCCTGCTATCTGCCACGAAGCATTTGACAAGTTAATTAATTTGTCTTTTCTTCCACTTAAATATTTCTGCTGTTCAAATCTTCCCCAGACTCCAAAGTAGCAGGGAAATGTTCATGGCAGAGTGAAGCAGCTACATGTTGTTTTAAGGGAACAGAATGCCAAGATGTGGAGAAACCTGCCCTTGGGACTTGAATGGCATACACCAAAGAACTGGGTGGTTTTGAAGAGGCTGTTGCAAATCTCCATGGGTGCCCTGGTGATAGAGTGGTGAATGGGGTTGGTTAACCTTAGTTCAATAATTCTACACAAAGAAGATGAGCCTTTCTATGCCCTTAGAGAGTTACACTTAAAAATTCATAGAGATAATTCTGTTCTACCCTATGGAGTAGCTTTGAGTTAGAAACAATTCAGTTGCATGAAGTTGTTGTGTTGTTTTTTTGTTGTTGTTGTTGTTTGTTTGTTTTCAAGTTTTTGGACAGGAAAACATGATGACTTCCATAAGGGTGGTCGTCTGGAGGCGTCTGATCTGATTCTGAATATATTTTGCAGGGAATATCAATAGGTTGTTACTGCTGAGTTGAATTGAATGTGAAGTGATTACAAAAACAAACAGAAAATGTGACTCCAAGATGGTTATGAACTTTCCTTGGTGTGAACTACCTGGGAGGCTGGGGGAAACCAAAGAGACACAGGTTTGAAGAGGTAGGGGGAAACAAACAGCTTCATTTGGGTTACATTAAATTTGGGCTCCTCGGTGGAAAGGTTTCTTGCTAGAACTAGTAGCCTAGAGGTTAGGAGAATAAACTCAGATTTGAAAAAAATAAAAGTAGGGCTGAGCCCCGGTGGCGGCCCGCGGACTCGGCACTTCATATCCAGCAGCGACTCTTAGGAGCAGTGCTGGGTAGCTCCCACGACCACCAGAGGGCAGCGATGCCCCCTAAAAAAATAAAATAATAGTAAGCAGCAGGCTGTGACTGTTCTTGGTCGTCATAGCGTAAGTTCCCAGTCTAGGCAACCCTTTGTAAAAGAGAAGAGAGTGTTGCCCATACTCTCCCCCTTGGCGCTTACTGACATGTCTCCATCCACGGTGTTGGCTACTTTCTGAACCCTTCTCATGGAAGATGTCTTTCGATTTCACCACTCTCCTGCTTTGCCAAGCATGATGTTTTTTCCTGGCAATTGGAAAGCACCAGCAGCTCCTTGGCAGAAAGACCATCTTTCTACCCCTTCAAACAGTGACAGTCTCCGAAACCCACAGGGGTCACTGTGACTCAGCATTGACTAGTGAGACCTGTACAAAGGAGATACAATGAGGTCTCACCCAGCTTGCTTCGAAGGAGCGAAGTAAGGATTCTATCACCCATGTCTTTGTTCTGGCAGTTTCTGGTATATGTAGTCTTGTATTCTTTGCCAACACCACACAGTTCTAATGTGTCAACTTTTCTCCCTCCATTTTCAGTGTCCAGCTTCCTCAAGTGTGTGAGTTCTTTAAGAGATCATACCTCGAGCCAGACATCTCTCTCTGATCACAGTGATACTTTTGTGTTTTAAAATGTGCAAGACGTCTTTGGCAGCAGACTTGCCCAAGTGCAATAAACGCCTCATTTGATTTCTTGACTGTTCCTTCCATGGGTCTTGCTTATTGGTTCAAATCAGATGAGATGGTTGACAATGTGAAGGTCTTCCCTCTCATGACACCATTTAGGAATCAAGTTATGAGGATTTGGGATTTCCTTATGTTCAGATAAAACTCAGGCTGAACTTGGTAAGTTTTAAACTTCCTTGAAGGGCTTGAAGACGGTTTCTTTTGCAGGCAGTAAGGTTGTACCAGCTGCACATTACAATTTGTTCATAAGTCTTCCATCTGTCTTGATGTTTCATGTGGTCTAGCTTCTCAGATTATGCATTCAGCAGAGAGGTTAAATCTGTATGGTCAAAGGATACGGCCCTGACACATCCCTTCTTCCAGGATAAATCAAAAAAGATTCAAGGAAGCACTAAGCTAGCAGATGTGGATAGGAGAGACCAGCCCTCTGAGGCCTGAGCTGCGGTTGCCCCCACATTTACAAGTGAAGGTAACTGGTGTTAAAAGTGACAAATGAATTAGAAGCAACACTAAGAAAGAATAGAGTCCAGAAAGTCCAGGGAAACAAGAATTTGGCATCAAATGGTAAATGTCTCTGGGGTGACAACAGAGATTGAGATTTGGCTGTGCAATTGGTGGCAAATAACAAGGAAAATCTGATCCCTGCCTTATAATAAACCCATTTTGCAGATGAGAGACCAGAGGTGAAAAGAAATGAAATTCACTTGAGGTCACATCACATAGTAGTAAGAGACTCCGGGTAAGAGATAGGGTTGAGATGCTAACCCAGTTCTCTCTGAATCAGTGTTCTGAACCACCAGAGTGGCTCTCATCCACTTTGGTAGAATTTAAGCAGTCAGCATACCCTATTTTAAAGCTGGAGTCAGAGGGTTTTACAGGTCACTTCAATGTTGTTTTGTTTTATGTTTAAAACCCCAGACCATCTAAAGTGTGAAATCAGATCGGTTATGAAAAAGAAAATGTAGATTGCTTGTCACAGGAATTACAAACTGCTGTGCCGTGTTCTCTGTCCGCTTGCCCCAGAGGGAATGGGGAACGGATAAGCTGTCACTTGGGCCCCAGAGCCTGTCTGTGAGGCTGACAAGGCAAGGGCCCAGCTCCTGGGATTTGGGATGACTTGTGCAGCAGTGGAATTGAAAAGTAAACACTGACTGTACAAATGCAATTAGCCAAATACCCAGAGAATTCCTGTTCTCTCTCCTGCCCTCCAAGTCATCTTGTTTGCCAAAGGAACTGCACGTTCTGTTCCACGAGTCTCTTCTGAAGGATAGGAACTTCCTGTACACTGGAGTGAGAAAACAAGGGTGTTCTCTGGATGGGATGTGCCCATGTCCAGTCTTGAGGCTAATGTTATTGATGTTTTTAGCTGCCCTCCAGTCCACCCCAACTCAGGGCCACAGTATGTGTTATAGAGTAGAATTATGCTCCG
This sequence comes from Nesogale talazaci, assembly GCA_004026705.1. Lineage (NCBI taxonomy): Eukaryota > Metazoa > Chordata > Mammalia > Afrosoricida > Tenrecidae > Nesogale > Nesogale talazaci. Next base: position 72,722 of record PVJH01006056.1, read on the forward strand.
TAGGTCTTCCTGGTTGCTATTTTATGGAAGCAGATGGCTGAGCCTTTTCTTCTTCAGAACCATTGTGGGAACTCCAGCTGTCAGCTTTAGGTTGACAGTGCATCATAAACTGCTTGTGCCACTGGGGTGTCTTTCTATACTAATACTCATATCAAAATTAATAAGTAAGAAGGAAGAAAAGAGGGAGGGAAAAACATGAAAGAAGCAAATACATGTAAGATTTAAAATAAAGAAGAGTGAGAAGAAACAAAAAAAATCACCTATGGTCACCTGTCCTTTTTCAGGTCAGGACATGGACTTACTTTCATGACAGTGCTTAGGAGAGAGAAGGGGTCAAGAACATTAGTGAGGTATGTATGCCTTCGAATAATCAACCATGGGAGAGCAAAAGAACCAAGAAACAGGTCGAGGGACAAAGGAAGAATGCCAGTAAAAGCCACAGGGAAGAAGTGAGAGAAGTGATGTTATTTTGATGGGATTGCCATCGATGGCATGCAGCAAAATGGGCATGAGAATGGGAAACGGATCTACTCTATAAGCCTTCACTTGATTCGCAATGAGACATTAGGAATAAATAGATATATAAAAACAAACGAGTTTCCAAAATAACTATTGTACCAAGTCACAGTCTCAAAATACTACCTCTTGGTAAAGGGTAAGATAGAATATGTCCAAAAAGAATTCTGGGCAAAACTTGGTGTCACCTTTTACCTTTTACCCTTGTCTATATTCCTTCAGGTCCCTTCAGGTTCTCTGTTCCCTCCATTTGTTCCGAGATCACTCAATGCGGCACTTCACCTCCAGACCTCTGTCCTGCTCCTCCATCCATGAGGAATGGCATCAAATCAAATCCTTTTACCCTTCCTTGAGGCCGTGACCTCAACGTCCTAACATGGCAACCCAGCCAAGTAGGACTCAAGCTGTTAGCTGACTCCATCATCTTCCATATCGGGTGCTAGATTTTGGAAGGGAAGGGACCAGGGATTCCTTATCTGAAGACGTGGCTCTACCTTGGTTCATATTAGCTGCTCAGTACGTATTTGCTGAAGTACAGCCTCTGACTCTGTAATTAAAGATTGATTGCTCAGCACGGTATTTGATTTTGGCCAGGCATGTCAGAGAGTGCCAGAACCAAAGACTATCTGAGCTTCCCTGTGGTTGTGAGGAGCTGTCAAATCTTCATCTCATCTGCTCATCTTCAAACATTCCTTGTGCTACCAGTCTCATTCAAGGAAGGACTAGGATGATGCCTAGTTGTGTAGCTTCTATGATCTCTCCCAGCCTACTCCTTAATTCTGGTCAGACCTGATCCAAGCAGAGGTTCTATAGGGCACATGACCTAGATACCTTTCATCTTCATAGAGGTCTCTGGATACACATACATCGAAGTGTGACAGCAATTGCCCTTGCTTTCACTTTTAAATATATATGCATATATATTTATTAACTGTGGTAAATATATTCGTAAAAAGGCATATACCATTTCAGCATGCTCCGCATGTTCGATTCAGTGACATTGTGCTCATCGTGTTGTTTAACCATCACCTTTACTTATTTCCAAATGTTTGCATCACCCGTAACAACAGAAGCTCTGTGTCCCCCAGGTGGTGACTTCCCCTTGCTTCTCCTCTCTCTTACCTGCTCCTGGTAACCATGTGCTTCTCTTGAAGTGGAGCACTCGAGGCAGGGAGGTCTCTAGCCCCAAGAACAAGCAGCAGTTGCATTAGCTCTAGCGTGTAACCTTTACTAAGGGAAATAAATGACGCTGTCCAGGAAGTGAATCAGCGTTCCCTCAGGTTCCCAGCCAGGTACCCTGACAGCCTCTCCATCTCCACTCTCAGCCCGGTTCCTCTCCTCTCCTCCTGCTTTCTAATAGAGTGGAGCCATTAAGTTGTCCCCATTGTAATTTAGATCACAGAAGAGACTTCTCCACATTCTTTCAGGTTAAAATAACGGGTATAAAGAGAGTAGGCAAAATTATTCCACTGTAGCTACGTGCTTAATTATATGTAATACTGCATAAATTGTCAAGTGCAAAGAATTATTCTGATAAATTAAAATACTAATTAAATAGGCTATTGCAGAATTTTGAGAACATTATAGGGTTCCGCTTCTTCAGGTAATTTGCATATCCTTCATGTAGTGAATTTAATTTTAAAGGACTTCCTTTTTGTGTTTGGAAACCCTTTTTGTCTCCCAGGAAGATAAAAATGGGCTTTATATGTTGTTCTGTGCCTTTATTAAAGCAGCTTCTCCCTAGTACTTCTCCCCTTTGAGGTCTGTTGGCTTCTGTCATAAGCGCCAATTCAGAAAATCCAAAACTTAGCTTTAAAAAATAACTTGGAACTGCAATAATTTTAACTCAGTATCTAGCTAAAGCAAGGCTTTCTTTCTTTTCAAATGCTTCAGTAAAGACTGTTTAAGAATGGCAATGTCATTGTTGAGTTCAAAAAAAGGGACTGAAAGTATGCTAAGCATGGTCAGGCATTTATCCTACATTTGAATATTATTTTCAGTGAAAAATAGGGTTGATTTCACAGTTAGGGACTCATGCAGTAAGAAGTGCCTATAAAATAGAAATTCTGAATAGGTGATGTACATAATATGATAGGCCTATGCAAAGTGTCAAAGGAGTCCTGGTAACTTGTGGGTTAGGCATTGGACTGCTAGCCTCAAGATTGACAGTTCATGCCCACCAATCTCTCTACAGGAGAAAGATAATGTTTTCTGCTCAATTAAGATATATGGTCTCGGAAACCCACAGGGGCAGTTGTACTTTATCTTAAAGGGTGGTTATGAATAGGCATTGACTCCAAGCCAGAAAATGGGTGAATGAGTTATACAAACTATGCAATTAGAGTGTAGTATATTTAAGTTGTAAATAATCATATTAAACAAGACATATATTAAAAAAGGAACCCATATCATTGCCATTATTTAGAGAAATGTCTGAGGAAATATTCTTAAAGGTTTCGGATGAGAATGTTGGTGGGAAGGACATTCACAACAGGCCAAGACTTACCTGACAGAGAAGCATGGTTTTTCCTTTAGAAATATTTTCATTTAAACAAAGAAAAGTAAAATCCCCAAGAAGGGCTGTGCATACTAGGATTTATTGTACAGCATCTGCATATGGTGAGAAAGAAGCAAAAAGAGCTGTGGCTTAGCTCTGGCTTGTTATTTCCACCCATGAGACATGGAGGAGTGCAAAACGAGAATAGACCAGGCTTTGTTTAAAAGGAAGTGAGCCTTGAGATGGACAATAAGGTCACAAAAGTTCACAAAACCACTTCCAATCAGTTTAAGTCCCACATACATTGCATCATCCAGAATGCCAAAGGAACATACACATGTGATAGAGTGCAAGTGGAGGAGCCCCTAAGAGATTTCTCAGGCAAAGAATTGAAAACATAAGGGGACCCGAGAATCTGTGTCCTTTCTCTTCTGAGGATTTCCGTCACCCTGGGACCTCTTCAGTGTGCCATTTTGCTTTTAAGGTTACAAAGGATTAGTCTCTGGATTTATAGCAAAGGAGGAGTGAGCTTGATGTTAAGGCCTGGAGACATCCTAGAGCAAGTCATTAGCAGGTGGTATGTAAGGCGTAGGATGGAAGTGGTAAGTACCTGGAACCAGTCTGGTTCTCTACGAAGCGATTAGCCCAATTATGTGTATTTCCTTTTTCATGGTGGTGATGGTTCCCAAGAGAAGACTATAGTTAAGGATACAACTTAACCTAATCATGATGTTTGCTGGCTCATGCTATCTTTATAGAAAAAGATGAAAAACTATGTATTGTAATTAACTGCATTCATAACTTGTTGAACAGCCATGGCTAATGAACATGAATGTATAGATCTGAGAGATACTAGTCCATCTTACGCCTGTTCCTGGGTCTATCTGATCTCTCTCTCCTCTCTCTCTTTCTCTCTCTCTCCCCTCTCTCCTGTTTTATTTTTGGTTATTTGAATAAAATAAAGAAATTGACATCCAGTATTGATTGTGGATAAAGAAGCTATAGAATCTAAGGATTTCTATAGGTTCTATGGATGAATCCGAAATTGCAACTGAATTTGGTTAAAGGATGGGTGCAGATGAAGATGACACCTCTTCACACATGGAGTATGATCTATAGTCTATTCCATCACACCTATCCCATTCTTCCATTCAATCTGATGTATTGTACCTTCAAAACAGATCATGGATTCCTAGATTGCTCTTGTGGAGAGAACAGTCCAAATTAAGAGAGACAGTTCTACCTTCCATAGTTTTACCTCCATAGATGCTAACTGGGTAACATCTGGAATAATATGTACATTTAGTCACCTCTCATCCTAGTTGCTTAGCACCGCATTTGCTTAACATCTTATCTCTTGCTTCTTTTCTTCTTCACAGCAGTATTAGAAGCACGTTGTTTCCCTCCTTCTCCCACTAAATTGTCAGCTCAGTGAGGGCAGAGAGCCTGCAGCTTCATTCATGTACACATCCCAACACTTAGCACAGTGCCGGCCTTGGAAAGCACTCATTGGGTGAATAATTGAGTGAAAAGAAAAGTGGAAGGAATGAACAATGGAAAAGTACTTCTCTCATTTAGCTATCGCTGAATCTTGCTAGTCATAAAAACTAGCTAGCTATGAGAGATGAAAGCTAGATTTTGTTTATTTGTTTGTTTGTTTTAATGTAGATTACTAGAGTCCCCCCTGAGATTTCCTATTCAGTGGTCTCCAAAGGACCTGGAACCAATGATACTCCATCTCTACTGTAAGGGAAAGTGTCTTGGTGTTTCACAAAGAACTGTAAAGCACAAAATAGAAAATATTGTGTCTATATAAAAAAAGAAAATGGACACTTCCTCCTTGCACGGGTTCAGAAGGAGCAGCTAAGATATATGGAATGTGTGTTATTCTAAAAAGTAAAAACAAATGATTAATGATCAAAAACCATGTTGCTTCCCTTGTTAAAGGGGCAGGCATATCAAGCATGAGACATCACTACAGGGTAGTGAGGTTTGCCTCACTTAATGTCGAGGGTGCACTTCTGAAAGAAGACATTTCATGAGTTGGACATTGTGTGAACACCGTTGTCTATATGGGTAGTCACTCTGTGATCTGTTGTTAAGTTTCTGTAAATTGTACTGCATTAACTTTATGAGAACCTGCCTGACAAAGCCCAAGTGGTGCAGCGGGGCGGGGCAAGGATGATGCTGGCAGTCAGATCAAGACTTTGCATACGTCTGGGTGCAGGCAAGAAGATTAAGAACAGACAGAACATGAGAAGATGGCCACGAAGACCAGAGGAGGGGAAGGAAGGGTATAAGAAGAAATGGGCATGTTGGGGATTGCAGTGTGCCCCCAGAACCCTGCTTGTCACTCGTTCTGTGGGATGGCATCTTTAAAACCATTATGAGGAAAACAAAAAACACAACGAGGCCTGCTGTCCTTTAAAAATAAAAGGGACATGCAGTCATGTCTGACAATTAACAAAGTATACCTGCATTTGGAAATGGGCCCACGTGAATGCTGTGCAAACCAGACAAGGAGGACTTCCCCAGCAGCGGTCCACAGCGATATCCCAGGAAAAAACCAGGATCTGGGCTGGCAGCATAGCAATTGGTTCAGTTTTATAGAGTTCTTCATTACACTTAGGAAAAACGGAATTAAATGCTCAATCCCAGCTGCCTTGAGCAAAACTCTGAGAGTTTGATTGGGCTGATTAGGGTGGTTTGATTAGGTCTCGCACACTCTCCAGACTCACCAATGAGGAAATGCGTCAATCCTGAATTGTCCCATGTCCATTCAGAGCTTTCTGGAAGATTTGTCTTTAAACCACTGCTCTAAGCACCCCTGCCCCTATCTTTAAGAAAAAACAAACACATTGGCCCTAGAATGCTTCAGATAGGTTGTAAGAAGTAGGAAAGATGACATAGTTTAAAATCAGAAAAGGTGTGCATTGGGTTTGTGTCCTCTCACCAGACTTATTCAATCTGTTTGCTGAGTCAACAATCTGAGAAGCTGGACAATAAATATGAAGAAGAACACTGCCTCAGCTTGAAGGGAAGCTTGTTATAAAGCCTTCCTTGTTCTAAATGAGAAGGATTTAAAGCACTTGCTCATGAAGATCAAGGATTGTCGCCTTCAGTATGGATTGCAGCTTAGGGTAAACAAAACCAAAGTCCCCACTCCAGGACCAATAGGCAGCATCTTGGTAATCAGAGGAAAGATGGAAGTAGTCAAGAATTTCCTCTTGTTTGGATCCATATCAGTGCTCATGGAAGCATTGGTCAAGAAATCAAATGATACATTGCATTGGGTAAATCTGTATTTACAAGACCCCCTTAAAATGTTGAAAACTAAGGAGGTCGCTTTGAGGGCTAAGGGGTACCTGGCTCAAGTCATGGTATTTTTAATTGTCCTATTGCATGTGAAAGTTGGACATTGGATAAGGACGACCACAGAAGAATCAATGTATTTGAATTATGGTGCTGGCAAAGAACATTGACAGTACTGTGGACTGCTGAAAGAACAAATAAAATGTAGTTATAAGAAGTACAGCCAAAATGCTCCTTGGAAGCAAGGATGGGGTTACATTCTTTCATTTAGTTTGGTCATGTGAAAAACAAGGGCAGCAATAAAGATGAAGACTTCCATGGGATAGATTGGTACAGTGGCTGCCACAATGGGCACCAATCCGAGTGAAAAATCTTTGTAGATACTAACAAGATTATTCTAAATTTTATAGAGAAATCTAATATTACTAGAATGACTGTAAGATTTTGAAAAACAATAAAATATTTAGAAGAACCATGTTACTTGCCTTAAAAAAATTGGGAGGATATCTCAGGACCAGGTTGTATTTTGTTCTAGTCAGAACTGACTTGATGGTGCCTAACAACAAAAACAGAGTGCTTCATTCAGGTTTAATGGTCTCAGTGACAAACTCCCTCAGGTCATCTTCATTTTCCTCCACACAGACTCAGTAGATCAGGATTCTCAAAATTCCCAACTAAACATGCATATCAGAAAATGGATGGCCTGAGCAGAGGGTCAGTTCAATGTGTCTCTCTTCATAGTCCCACATCATAATAGCAGAAACATAGCAAATGCTTAACATCCCAGAGTTAGAGAGCGAAAGACCCATGTCTGACTCTCCTTTATATGCAATTCTCAGTTTTTCTTTCATTAAAATGATAATTGTACCCAGAGAGCACTATCCTTTTAAAGATTGAGTAAGATGAGCTAAGTGAAAAGACCTGGTGTTATAAAAGTTAACCATTTGGTGGTTAACCACAAGATCTGGAGTTTAAGCCCATCACACATTCATTGGGATGAAAGACTGGATAAGCTGATCATCCGCTCTCACAAATATCACAGCCTGGCAGACTGTGTGAGGCAGGTTGCTTTGAGATCTGATTGAACAAGGCCATGCATGACTAGTGCTTTCCCGAGTGCTTGGCATATCAAGAATTGAATAATGGTTAGGCAAAAACTATATTGTGTTTATTGTTGAGTTCATTGTTTTGATTTTAACATACAATTTAGTCCTGAATTAGTCTGGGAAGAGTGAGTGTGTTAGTCTGGGTAGACTAGAGAAATTCATAAACACACATATGTATATGAGGGAGAGGTTTATATACAAGAGCAATTGAGCATTGAGAAAATGTCCCAGCTCAGTCCAGATCAAATCCCTAAGTCCAATATTAGCTCAGATGTCTGATACCAATATATAAAGTTCTCTTCATGCTAAAAAAAAAAAAACATGCAGTGAAATGCAAAATGATCACAAGCCAGTGGGTAGAAAGCCTTTGGATCCAGTGGTGTTGTAAGCATCTCAGCGCTGGCAGGAGTCTCTCTGTGGTTTCTCCGGATTCAGAGGTCTGGTTGCATTTATGTGACTTGTCAGGCTCAGGAAGCTAAGATAGTTCCATGTGTTTTGTCAGTTGCAATGTCTCCCAGAGAAGTCCAGAGAGAGGGAGGTGCCTCCTGCCTCCAAGGAGGAAATACAAGATTTCCCAGAATTCTCAAAAGGCCATGCCCATACAGAAGCCTCATTGCTTATGATCCAATTGACAGACTAGACTCCACCCCTTCACTCATAATCCTCTCAAAATGACACCAGATTATGTAACTACCATAGTGAACTAGTTTCTTGTATTGATTAAATTCCTTTAGTGGTTTACACATAATCCCACTATGCATTCAAGTTGTTTGTCTCAGTTGAGAATAATCCGAGTTGACTAAAATCAATCCTGCTGTCATGGAATCATTAGTAACTTGTGGTGACCCCATATATCAGAGTATAATTACTTCATACTTCTAGAGCTTTCTTGGCTAGAATTGCTACATACACAGTTCACCAGACATTTCTTTTTCAATGCCAATAAGTTTGGTTGAACTACCAAGCTTTAGGTTAGTTACCCTATAACAAACTGCTTGAGCCATGCAGGATCTAAACTCATTTCAAAGCTCAAGGTAATTTTGAAAGACATGCTAAGTAGACACATAGAGACATGTTGGTTAGGATTGCCTGCATTTATTTATTAAAAGAACAATTCAGCCATTTATTAAGCATCAAAGTGTTGTCTTGGATCCTGGAAGAACAAAGAGGATTTAGGGGCCACACTCCCCTTAAGGAGCTCACGATCATCTTGAGACACAGATATGTTTGGGACCATTATTTTATGTATCACTCAGGAAATAAGAGTCTTGTAAGTTAAATCATATCATAATGCTCCTAACCTCTTTAGATTATTTTCCACCTACAGAATTAACTTTTATAAATTCATTACTTCTGTGGTCTTCCTTGCTGATTGGCCAACTTTCACACGCATATGAGGCAACTTATCAAACTTATCAAATAAGTATAATATACTGACCTAAATACTAGAAGTAAATACATTACTAATAAGGAGTGTTTGGGAGCTGATTTGCACCTACATGTGCCAGAGTTGATTTCCACATTTTTTGGAATTTTGTCACCCAGTTATTAAATGTAGATATGATTCAAAATTAAACTATATACACTTACCATTATTGAAAGCAAAGGTTGAGTCCACAGAATCATCCTTTCTGAGGGATTTTATGATTATTGATGTTCTCATATGGAGTAGGCATTGGGTTGCTAAACACACGGTCGATGACTCATTCCCTCCAGCTTCTCCACAGGATGAAGATGAGGCTGTCTTAGTACTGATTTACAGTGTCTGAAGCCTCATCTAAATCCTTGGCAGTTATAATCAACTAAATGCCAGGGAGTTTGGTTTGGGCTGCACTTGAATTTATCTACATCTATAGTATCAATAAGAGAATAAAACCATTCAATGGCTCTAGCCCAGTGCACATCTCATACATGCCCACTTAGTGACTTCTCATGAGCATCTTGAAACTAACCAGGGTGATAGTATTTATACAGCAGAAGCTGATAAAGACCAACAAATCAGAAACTTTTGAAGAGGGGGAAACTGATCCCAACGTGTACCTGTATCCCATTGAGTAGTATGCCCACAGGATATTACAAATTTTGCTGCTGATAAAAGGAGAAGGAAGCTACTCAGAAGGCTTCCTAGTAGATGTCGCACTTGAGGTGACCTGGAAATATGAACTGAGTTTCAGTAAGTGGAAAAGGGAGAAGTACATTTCCAGCAGCAGAAAGATAATACCTAAAACAAACAGGGCGTGTGTCCAAAGCAAAGAAAATAGCTTGCATTATGGATTTGGCAGAGGTAAGGAGTCCCTGGGTGGATCCTGGAAGCAGCAGTCAAAGCATCAAGAGATGTACTGCTTGGACACATTTGCTATCCAAGACTTCTTTAAAGTGTTGAAGAGGAAAGATGTCACTTTGAAGACTAAGCCTCAAATGCATGTGAAGTTTGGCCCATCAGCAGGGAAGAGCCTAGAAGATAATGATGCATTTGATCATGGCTTTTGAGAAGAATATAGGAAGTGCCTGGGATTTCCAGGAGAACAAACAAATCCACCTGAGAAGCACATCCAGAATGCTTCTAAGAGACAAGAATGGCTTCTTAAAAAGAAGAAGTCATCTCATGCACTTTGGACATGTTCTCTAGAGGACCCAGGCCCTGGAAAAATATACTGTGCTAGCTAAAGCAGACTGACACAGTAGCTGTGAAGTGGGCTCCACCATAACAATTGCACAGTGGCACAGGACTGGGCACGGTTTCATTTTGTTGTACATCAGCTCACTGTGAGTCAGAACCAACGCGATGGCATCTGAATAACCAAGTTGATGGTTTCAATCTATTCAGAGGTGCCTGTCTACCCAAGAGCCTGGAGAACTACTTCGGAAAATGTAGCCTTTAAAGACCCTGTGGTTCTACCCTGGCACACATGGAGTCACCACAGGTCAGGGTCAACTCAACATCTCCCTTTCCATAGACAATGACAAGGTTATAAGGGTTTCTGGAAGCACAGTTTGAAGGTCTTTGAAACTGTTCAGTGATTTAAATTTCATCCTGCAGATAGATGGAGCCACAAGAAAAAAAAGGACAAAGAATCACCCCAATGAGACTGACTTAAAAAAAAATCATTTTATTGGGGGATTCATACAACTCCCATTACGATCAATACAATACACCAATTGTATACAGACCACATTTGTACATTTGTTGCCACCATCATTCTCAAAACATCCTCCTTTCACTTAGGCCCCTCTCATCTATAAAGATATAATTGAGACTACCTCTTAAGAGTTTTTTGGGTCAGGTGAAGAGGAGGGATTAGAGTAGAGGCTGGCAAACTATGGCTTGTAGATCAAATCTAGTCTGCCATCTGTTTTTGTAAATAAAGTTTTATTGGAATACGAAATTAGCCAATCAATTATTACTTACAGGGATCTTTCCATGGTCATGGCAGTCTGATAGACCCACAACAGAAACTGTTTGGCCTTCAAAGGCTGAAATATTTACTATCTAATCCTTTGCAGGAAAAATTTGCCAAGCCCTAGTTAGAATAGTCTACATTATTGTTGGCCAGACTGATGTGTTTTTTTCCCATTCCTTAGCTTAAAATCTGTTACTTCTCTACAGAAATAAATGTAGTTTTTTCCCCAAAATTCCATTTTTATGTGCTTTGTGTTCCTAAGCTGATTTAAAAGGGTTCACTAACTATTATCCCCCCAAAGTACCTTTCCATTCAGTAAAATGCTCCTTTTGTTAGTGAGAGAACATTAAAATTGATTGCTTTATGCTCTATCTTAAAAGAATATATTCTCTTGCCATTCAGGGTTTACATTTGTGCCATCACTCCCCACCCCCGGCCCCAGCCTTAAAGTATCTGAAAATACTTTTGCTTTAACCCAGTTTTATGTCTGCCTTGTTCTTTCAGTGCAGGGGATATGTGAAAAATAACATTCATTTGTTCCAAAGGAAAAACTTTCTATAAAACAATGAAAAGGCTCTAAAGGTGGGAAAGACAGACTATAGCAAGATCTCATTTATAGCATTCTAAAAGATATCATTTCATTTCCCAAGATTAACGTAGGTATATTACAATAAGAGGTGAAAGTAATTGCTATTTTCTTGCCATCTCATTATGCATTAATCACAATTTCAGTGCACTTTTCATTCATAGTGTTTGCAGCAAAATCCTATTTTTTCTGGTTTTCATTTCCAACATGAGAGAGCCTTTATCCAAAAGACTGCTTCTACAGAACCATAAGCCAAGGTCAATTGCCTTGTGATACAACTTCCCCTGGATGAGGTGGGGGCGGATGGGTTTTCAGTATTAGCGTGAGGATTATGGAGTTTTTCATTTACATTTGCTAATTGTTTCCAAAGCTTGTTTCTTTGGGTAGGATATGGAGTGTAATTCATTTCCTGGAAATCTGCCTTATTCTAAGTCAGATACACAGTAGGGTGATTATGATTGGCTGCTTCTTATAGGGACATGAAGAAGAAGGGGTAAAAGAATGTAAGGCACCGATGAAATAAATCCTTACATGCAACTTTTCTTTCCAATGAGTCTTTTTTACTTATAAGTAATGCTAGTTAACAAGACATGACGCCAAATAGATATAGAATCCACAGCAATTATATCACCTTAAAAAAGAATTTACAGTTTGCAAAGCATGTCTACATAAAATTTCTCATCAAGTTTTCATCATCATAATTCTGAGATTTGTTAGTATTGCATTTGTGGATAGATGAAGTTGAAGCTATGCAGGAGTGGCTTGCCCAAACTGAATCAACTTCCTCAGGGAAAATTTGAACCTGGAATTTTGGTTCTCCACCTCACTCCATAGTTGTTGTTCCATGATGTTAGTGTCAAATTAGGCTGTACAAGTAGAGATGTCATAGAATCTTTTAAGAGAAGAAAAGACTTAAAAGCGCCTTGACAGTTATTGAGTTTTCCAAGTTGACACCTGTACTTCCTTTCCATCCCTTTCCCCCAACAGTTGACGACAAGGACATACTTGAAGAAACCTCTGGGGTGAAAATTCTTCAAACTGGAATTGAGTCGGTAAGTAATACAAAGAGATTATGTCATCCAAATTATGATTGAAAGCATTTGCCCTATTGTTGTGTGTAAATTGAATGATTAAAAGTCCCGGTGGACAATTTGGCCATGTAGGTGAATTCATCTCACATTATATGGGCATATGAGAAAAACCACTTGATTGGTGACAAGCAGTCTTCATATTGGTCATAAATGTTGATGAACTGCACCTGGCTGATTTGATGCAGTTGAAGGTGTCCCTGACATAATACTTTGATGTCTCCCCTCAAAAGAAATCCTTGAACAAAAATAACCCAGAGAAACTTTCAGAAAATCGGTATCACTTTCTTGAGATGTTTCTTTATCTCTAAGCAGGAACAAGCCAATAGAGATTATTCCTTCTGCCCGGGATGCAGTGGGGCATATTCTTTTTCTTCATTTATTTAAAGACCTCCATTTGAGGCAAGACGAGATAAGAGAACAAGTGCTTCCATAATATAATTGCAAATCTATCAAATACCAGTCACGTCCAAACATTGTTAGGTTGGTATCAAAAAGAGATACTTGACCAAACACTCCATCAGCAATTAAAGCTGATGGTACTCTTCTCCTCTGAACCTTGACTACCTGACGGCTGCTTTCTGTACCTCATGACAATGTCATGAATTGTACACAGAACAACAGACGTGATTCCCCTCATGAGTGGTATGTGGCCGCTCCTAAGTCGGCGTGGACAGAAACCAATCTGTGCTATCGCGTTTGAAATTTCAGATTTCACAGCACTCGCCGCTAAAGATAATTAACTATTAAGGAGCAGCTTACTTAGGCGTGTTCCCAGCTACTCAGCGGATATGTCCTTTGCGGAGCCACTTAAAGATTAGGCGGCTTTCTTTGGGGAAATCTCCTATTCACTAGGCATGAATCTTGGGCTCTTGAAATAAGAACTTGTTTAATTGGTTGCTCTTCCCAAACAAAGGCTCTTGTGCTTACAAAGTAGTACATGCTTAAGAACAGCTTTATAGAAAAAGTGCACTGTACCTTGAAAACAGGCGTTTTTCAGTTATACGATGGGCAGAGAGCAGGAGAGGAGGAAAACAAATGACTGATAGAAACTTTTCAAAAAATGCTTGAAGGGCCCTGACAGAGACTATTGTTCCTGATGTTTTCTCAATACCTTTCCTGCTCAGACTGGATTAATGAAGCATTCGACAGCTGGCAGCATCATGGACTTTTCCCTCAGTGGTGTGTGGTATCTTAGGCAGCCAATGGTGAAGAAGTCAAATATCTTCGGGCTCCAAAGAATGATCACTTTTCCATGTAAGGTACAGGAACTAGTGGCCCACACTCAATGCACTGTCATCCAGTAGATTCTGGCTTCTGGTATTAGGGGCCAAGCAGGAGAGGGAAGATTCCAGCAAGAGAGGCAAAGGTCTCGATTTCATCACCTGTTCTTTGAGGGAAGTAAACATTGTACAGTTCCCTTCTCCCATGCCTCTGCTTCTTAATTTCCTCAGAAGGGAGAGTAGATTGGTGAAGTCAGTCCTACAGGGAGAATGCTGGTGCTCTGTGGAAGCCAGTCATCAGGGAAGAAATCCAGTTCATTTCAGGTTTTCACCACCCATATAACCCAATCAGAGAAAGCTGTATCTCTTTGAATCTCATAACTGGACAGTGTAAAATGGCAGTGTCTTCTGTGGAAGTGAAGTTTGTCCTGCTCTCTATGAAGGGAAGAGATGATGAAGGTGTGGGACTGCGCATACCCATGGGTCCTTGTGAGATATCGCAACCATGGCACTTGGAACTCAGGTACTGTCTTTGTCATCCGAGCAGACCCCCAAATACCAAATTCTTTGCTGTTAAGCCAACTATGACTCATGGAAAAAACATACAGTAGAGTGGAGAATTGTTCCATAGAGTTTTTTTGGTTCTAATCTTTAGGAAAACACCTGTCACTGCTTTCTTCCGCAACAACATGGGGTGGGTTGAACTGAGAATCTTTAGTTTAGTAGTCTAGCATAAATGGCTGATGACACCCAAGGTCTGCATGTGAAAGTGTGGACTGTGCCTAGTTTGACACAATGTTTCAGATAAGAGAATGCAAAAGTCATGGCCAAGGGACGGATGAGCTTAATGAATCCTGAGTTGCGTGTGTATCTTGCTTAACTTCTTAAGACAATCAAACATCCTTGTCAATAAAACCTGAGCCTGAAAGACAACCCCTCGTAGATGACCTGTTTAGGATGAAGCTGCTCATTTTCCCACAATGAAAGAACCGTGAGTGTCACACATTGTAACTATTCTTTTCCCACTGCATCGCCATGGCCAGTTAGCAGATTAAAGCTCAGACTCTGCAAACTGATCTCTGCCTGTTCTCATCACTGACAAGAATTGCAAGGGCATTTCCCCTGTTTATAAGGGGGGAAACATGTTTATCTTATCCTACGAGGATAAGATATAGATCAGTATGTGATAGATGCATCCCATCAAATTTTGTTCTTCAATCCTGCAGCTATCATCCATAATCTCCTTGGATATTACCTTTGTCGAAATTTTCTGTTTGACATCTGACTTGGTTTCTTTTATTATGCAATAAAAGTCATCACAGAATCCACCTCATTCAGTTATGATGAAGATTTAATGTGATAATAGACAACAAATGCCCAGACATAGTAATCACTCAATAAGTACCACTTTATCATTATTATTGTTATTCTTCTATGACATGCTTATAATAAAGATGCTGGACCTTCTTATGTCACCTTCTATGTTTCAAAATACACTTTCACATTTTTACCTAAATAACTCCAGGTATTATTTTATATCATAATTTCTTAAATTTTCTTTCAAATTTTGTAATCTGTGTCTAATCTGCTATAAAATCTAAATGTTATAAACTTCCTTTTGAGTTACCTTTTTTTTCACATTTAGAAACTAAATATGGTTGGTGCTCTCTCAAATCTACCTGTTTTCACACTGTCTTACATTTTTGTTATGGTTTGTGAATCGTTTAAAAATTGTTTTAACTAATCTTAAGTTCTGTATTTTCATTCCAATTGTCTTATTATATACTACTGTCAAATTTTTAACCCTCATTTTTTACATCTGCTGATTTTTCTTCCAATTTATTTTATGTGTGTGATTTACTATTTGTTTATTGTGAGTTTCTCTTCAGCAGGTCTGATCACACTGAAGACACAGGTTTCTATACCCTTTCCCCTGGATGGGAACATTTCTGTATAAGAAGTTTTCTCTTTACTTCTAGACTCCTAGAAGAATCCCTGGTAGAGTAGTGGTTTCAAATTGGGCCTCAATCCACAAGGACATAACCACCAGCCTCTCAGTGGGAGGAAGATAGGGCTTTCAAGTCCCATCAAGAGTTACAGCCCCAGAATCCTAGAGAGGTCGTTCTGTATGGACTTGAAGGTAGTGAGTTGTACTCCTTAGAGTCTTAGTGGTCCTAGATCCATTTTTATGTTGATTTTTCACCTTGAACTCTCTGTCCCATCCAAGCAGTAAAATTTAGACCCAAGTCTGACTCCTGGTCCAGGTCTGAGTTTCAGTTTTTTCCTGATGATTTTGTTTTGTTTTGTTTTCCATTTCACCATTAAGTCTCAGAGAAAGAGCAAGCCTCCCTACTGCCTTGGGAAGTTTGTTCCTTGACTACCATTCCTAGATGGACATCTCTTCAAAGTTTTATTTGGCTTGGCGTCTTGAGACCTGATTTTCTACTTCCTGGAAATTGATATATGCTTTTGTGGAGCCCTAACAACACCAAGCCCCAAAACCCCAGTCTCTTGTCATTGGGTCCGTAAAAAAAAGTACCTCATTTCCAAGAGCAGCTTTAGTTTTTATATTATTTTCATTTCCTATCATTTATTTTGATCCTGACTTAGCATTCCTCTAATTTGTTGTGCTTTGTAAAATCTGAGAGGGCTTCATGATTTTTCAATTCCACTTTCCCATGAATTTTTGAAGCCCCCTTGTATTTCTATGTGTATATAATGAGAGAATTCCCCTCCTTGGATCAACGGAGGCCACTCTGTATTCAGTCAAAAAATATGTACTAAATGACTCCTAAGAGTCGGACACTGTTCTAAGAGCTCCATTCAGTGAACAAAATAGATAATGGCCCTGCTATCCTGGAGTTTAGGTTCTGCTGAAAGCAGAGGCTCCACTGGAGAATAAGTTTGGAATCAGAATCGACTGGAAGTCATTGAGTTCGATTTTTGTTGAGGTTGTTGCTTGGTTTGTTTTCTGCTCAAGACAAAAATCAGGCTGTCAAGTTTAATTTTTTATGTATGTGGACATATCATCTTTGTTTTCCTCGATTCCAAAACCTTTCACATCAAATCTATTTATGGATACACATTAGATCTTGTCATTGCCCCCAAACTATTGTTCCTTTGAATTTTTTTGCAAATTTTGCTATACGAAGACCTCCTTGCCATCCAGATTTCAAATTCCTCTGCTCTCACTAGACCTTCTCTTTGACTTTGTAATACGCATGTCTTTTGGAATCTTCTTTTCTTGCAACCTGATTTCTTTCACCAATCACACCTCCCTAGCGAATCAGCCTGCACTGTCCTGCTGATGAAAGCAAAATCATTTGCCAACGATATACTCCTCATCCCCTCCAAAATCATTACCTCATTGCATTCGTTCACTCAATCGTTGAATGAATGTAATGTGGAGCAGCACATGGATGTAGGAATTTCTTTTCAGCTCCCTCCCCTAATAAGAGCAGGGAGCATGTCTTATTCATTTTTGTATCACCCCCTTACTATGCTGATTGATTTCACTTGAAGTGCATTATCACAAACCTCAAAGATTACTTCACCCTGCCAGAAGAAATTTCCCAAGGATGTCCATTGTACCATACTTCAAAATCTCTGCCTTAAAGTCTCTTGCCTTGACCACCCTTACCTACACACATCGGTGCAGCTTTTCATTTGGTCTCAGCCCATGAGTTCGACTGAAAGTTCACTGAACAGAAAACTCCTACATCTTCCCTAAATTTAATCCACCAACCAAATTGCATGTGCTTGCACATTTTCCTTTGCTTCTTCTTCTCTCATAGTGGGTAAGATAACCATCCTATGATTACATTCCCCCAGCTATCCCTTCTCTGCTGTTATTTCCCTCCCTTCAATCATCAATCCATGCATACACATACATGTAGATAACTTTATATCTACATAGAGGTATATGAACCTACATATATGATATACAAAGAAATTATGTTACAAGCTCAGGGTTCTTCATTTAATAAATAATGCACAGAACCTAACAAGGCTTATTGCTATTATTGCTCTTATTATCATTGGTTTTCTAAGAAAAAAAATTTTTAAATATTTTATAGCTATGCTCTACCTTGAAAATGAAGTTAAATAATTCATGAAAATCTGAACTGCTGCTAAGATTATTTGTGAAGTTTATCATTTAAATTCTTAAGGACAGTGCCTACTCAGGATGCCCATTCCCTGGGTGGTTGAATGACTTCCTAGGGGTAGCCATGAGGATAGTAGCTCCAGGCAAAGGCCAGAGGGCCAGTGTAAAGCAAAGTTGCTACCATTTCCCCAGTTTCTCTATATTGTTCATGCACCAAGTACAGTTCCTCTCTGGTCTCTACGGAAGCAGAAGCTTGACTCCACTGCAGAACTCCAACCACTGATTAAAATCTTGCCCCCCCCCCCACACACACACACAACTGTCCTCTTGGTTGTAAGTCACCCTGGACCTTCTCTATTTCTCCCACATCCATAACAGCATCTAGATCAGTGATTCTCAACCTTCCTAATGCCCTGACCCCTTGATACAATTTCTCCTGACCCCTTGATACAATTTCTCCTGACCCCTGGATACATTTTCTCCTGTTGTGGTGCCCTCCCAACTATAAAATCATTTTTGTTGCTCCTTCACAACTATAATTTTGCTACTGTTATGAATTGGGCAACCCCTGGGAAAGGCTCACTTGATTCCCAAAGGGGTCACAAACCACAGATTGAGAACCACTTCTCTAGATGTTTCTCTGGTCTACCATGCACCAGTGACCTTTATACCCTGTGCTTCTCCACATGGCAATGTTCTGGTTAAAAAGTCAGCATTTCGCACAGTGTTAAAGTTTATTGGCATCATCCTCACATGGGCTTTTCAATGCAGAATCTCTGCACATCCATTTAATGTTTGCCTTCAACATGCTCCTCTCCGGAGCTTATTCTTGAGAAGAATGGTGCAGAGCACCACAAGGACAGCAGTTCAAAGTCACTAGCCACCCTGCTGGGTGAAGACAGGGCTTTCTACTCCCATAAAGTGTCTCTGATAATCACATCAGCAGTTCTACCCTGTTCTCTAGCATTGCTGTGAGTCAGCATGGACTTGAATGGCAGTGAGTCTGATTTAGAGTTGCATAGCGAAATGGGGGTAAAGGGAGCCAAAGGGAGCCAAAGGGGGAAGTTTTGTAAAAGCTGATGAAATCCCCTTGCCCTGTAAATTCAATGACCTTATTCAGTCACTAGCCTGATTTTGATTTATTTTAGATGTATTTGATATGAATAACTTGACTAATTCCTTACTCTGGAATGTTAAGCAGAGTTTGATTACTAGAAATCTAACAACATATACAGAATCTCACCCTGCTGCTGTGATTCACACGTGTGATGACAGATAGCGGAATTAAAACCTTTTAAGCCAAATAGAAAATCTCAAAACAAAATTTAAAGGAAATGAACAGATTATAGTGCATGTACACTTTCCTAATAGATTAGTGGTATTTTGACATCTTTCAAAATCTAATTTCAGATATTCTGAAATGTTACTGCATTTTACTTGAATTCATAAAGCCTGGTTTTTGTCACAGGAAAATTAAAATAATCACCTAAACAACCCTCAAAATTTCAGAAGAAAAATTATTTAGATGCTTATCACCAGGTATGCATGGTAAGGGAGATTCATAAGGACAGCTTCCAGAAATATACCTGATATCTGGAATCGCTTCCTAATGTCTTCATAATAGTAATTTGAGCACAAAGGTGTAAGATTACCTTCCCTACCATCTAAGTAAAAAAGCATAGCTGTCCCATTTATGATGCTGTTGGATAAGCATCATATTACCAACCATACAGTTAGATGTTCAAACCCACGAGCCACTTCATGGGAGAAAGAGGAGACTGTCTAGTCTCATCCTTGAGAACCCTAGATGGAATCACTTTGAGACAGAATCGAATTCATGGGAAGAGCTTGGTTTGGTCCCAGAGTTGAAGAATAGCTTGAGTGGGCTCCAAAATTCCAATGAGGAAGTATTCACAAGCAGCAACACACTTCAACTAAAAGGAAGTACTGGTTTCGATTGGGAATGATTGTCCAACAGTAGACTCCTTGCTTTGGTGAGTAATGAGTTCCCTCCCACTAGGGAGATGCAAGCTGTACATAGATGACCACCTGCTCAGATTCTGAAAAGGTTATATTACACCTTCAAAGAATCCCGGGGGCTTGGGGGACCTGTTGCTTGAGTGAGGGCAGGAAGGGGACCCTACTGCTCCACCTCAACCCACTCTTGGTTTTCACTAGGTCGGTGCTGTTTTCCTATCTGTTACTTTATTGGGTTTCAGAGTAAGATTTTATTTGAAGATGGGCTGTTGAAACCCACAACTTTCTCCAGTGCAGTTGCTGATGGTTTCAAACTACTGATGTCGCAGTTAGCAACTCACATGACACGCGCTATGCCACCACTAACACAACACAACACAAAAACGAGCCAGACTCACTTCCATTGAGACAATCCTCACTCAGCGTGACCCACAAGGTGGAACGGGCCAGGTCAATTTCCATGATGATAACTGTTCATGGGAATAGAAAGGCCCATCTTTCTCCCTCAGGACTGGGTGGTGGCTTCAGAGTGCTTGTGGTTAGCAGCCTGGCGCCTAACCACTAAACCACCAACACCCTTGAATATATGCACAAATAAACGACTTGACCCAGGAAGGACGGGAAGAACCCCCTCGGGCTTCTGGCCTAGCCCAGGCAAATGACACAGCATGAACCATAAGTGTCTGGGGGAAATCCCTAAAGGAAAGTTGGAAAGGGGCTACACACAGGAAAAGCTTAGCCAGTAACAGAAAGTCCGACATCAGTGACGTGGAAACCTGAATTTGCATCCAGCTGTGCTTTCAGATGAGCTGAGCTGCCAGTCTGCACCACCGTGTGAGACAGAACCCATAAATAAACCCACTTGCTGAATGCAAAACGTTCCTTGCAGAATTCAAGCGATCCCGTGCTTGAATTCTTCCCTGTGAGGATGACAAGCACCAAGGGAGGATGTCCACCCTGGAGTCCGCCAACCCTATGGTACTGGGTGATGAGAATCGGGCGTCCCGAAATTGGTGAGAAAATTGAATGAAAAGATAATCGAATCGTCCAAGATTCTTTGGAGCCCCTAGGTGTATTCAATACTGGTGATGCTGTAGGAAAATTGGGTTTGGGGAATCTTTAGATAAAAAATTAGACTCCTACATCTTACCCGGTAGCTTGTAACTTGCCCAGACTTGGTTTATAAAGAACTGACCTGCTGCTCACCACAAGAGTGGAAGGCTGGGTACCAAGGAAGCCCAGATCTCTTGAAGAAACCAGTGAGACCTACAGAACCTCTCACCAGAAACACACGCAGATGTACGCTTTCCAAAATGGCATACATTTGCGAGGAATTTGAGATGTCTTCCATCACCAACGGGATGAGGGGTCACCTCAAAGAAAGAGCAATGGCTCGAGCTCTGTGTCCAAGGCCCCAGAAAGAACTCCCAGGACTGCCCTCAGTCTACCCTTAGTGGGACGTCCATTGTCCCCTGCGCCCTTGAACAGCCCAGATCACCAGGATGCCTCTTCTCCTCACTACCTATTGGTATCCTGGTGATTTTGTGTGAGCACACTTTATATTATTCCACTCTGCATTCCTTGACTGAGAAAATTGTATTTTTTTTCCCTTCTAAATGCAAAAAGTGCATCAATTCTAAGAAAAGCCTGTTTGCTTGTAAATATTCCTAATTTGTGTTTGAAAGGGGAAATCTGCATGAAATTGCATGAAAATACTTGGAGCAGCCTGTCCAAGACTGTTCCATATTCAGTCCATATGGTGGGCTCTCCCTCCTGCCCCCGCCTCCCCATTCCCTGCTGAGCCTTTTGATGATGGAAGGTTGGAGGTCAGTGGAGCCACCTTATCTGGGCTCCACTGGGTCAGTGATAATGCATTTCCTCTTCCACAGGATAGACCTGCCATCCAGCTTAGCGTATGGTTCCCCCACACACACCCAACACACACACACACACACACACACACACACACTCACTCACTCACTCACTCTGCTCTTCACAGCGTTTTCCTATTTCCCCAAAGTAAAGAAAGTCACATGGACAAAAAATAGGTTAGATATAATTAACTGCACTTGACATACCAACAAATACCAGTTTATTCTGAAACAACATCTTTTTCTCCTGAAATACTGCCTAAAGTGCAAGGCATCCAGTGTCCCCCTGGTTCCCGCATGTCTCTTCAATACAATTCTGTGATTTAAAGGCAGGGGATGGGTCATGTGATGTGGCAGTTGCTATGGCGACAAATTCAATTTTTATTCAATATCAGAGTAAATAGTCACGTAAAATGAAATAAGTAATGTCTGCCTTGTGGCAGCGGCAGCTCGTGCACCTTACTCTTCCTCCCCCGCCCTTCGCGTGCCCTTTTCTAACATTTTCAACTGCATTTTTATGTAAATATGCGTAATATATATTTCAGTTGCAGAGACATGGCTTATTGTCTGAGGCTAAGACTTGGATGATGTCTTGGACTGTATTACCCATAAGGAATGGGGAAGACCAACTTTGGCATGTGTCTTAATAAAGTGCAAGATTGTTCCTGGAGTTTTCCCTGGCTAGGATAGTATCAGAATTTAATTTTTATTTTAAAAACTGAGTACTAGCCATACTTTGAAGTGCCCTCCGAATGTCATATTCCAGAGAGCTTCCTTTGGTTCTTTGACTGGTAGGACTTAACATAGCTTGAAAGGGAATGAAGAAAATTAAAAGGGATATGAAGCGAATCCAAACCTCCTACAGCTTTTCAACAACTACAATAACAGCTTACTGCCTGCTTATTGTCTGCCTGGGTCTGTTCTAAATGCCATGTATGAATCATCTTTTTGGTTTGCTGTTGTGGCTTGTGGTGTTAGTTGCTCCTGGGTCCGCTCCTGACCCCCTGGGAACCCTGCACACAACAGGGTTGTGTTCTGTGCCTGTGATCTTTTGCAGTTTGGACCCTTGTATTCACAGGGTTTCCATGAACTCCTTTTCAGAAGTGGCTCTCCAAGCTTCTGTTCCTAGTCTGCCCTAGACTGGAAACCTGTTCCTAATCATAAGAACACGTGAGCCATCAGTGGTCGAAGGGTTGTGGCTCCATCTGAAGTATCGTGGTTGGGGAGGGATCGTGTCCTTCATAAGGAATGATGAGAGTTCTACCTCTGATGTACTAGGATGGCATCAGATAGACATGCTTACAGATGAGGAAACTGAGGTGCAGAGATGACAAGGACCTTGTTCTAATTAGTACCAGCCGTCAGCTTTTAATCCCAGAGCCTGGGTCTTAGTGGCATACTAGGTTATACATTGGGCTGCTCACCACTAGGTGAGCAGTTCAAAACCATCGGCCACTCTTTCAAGAGAAAAATGAAGCTGTAAAGATTGACAGCCTTGGAAATTCATGGGGGCAGTCATATTCCATCCTATAAGATCACTGTGAATGAGGAATAACTCAAGCGTCGTGATTTGGGTCTTCAGCATAAGGGAAATCTGGCATTTTGCCTTTTGGGTAAAGACAGTGCTTTGGAGATACGTCCACTTGCAAGGTTGACCTCAGTCCTGGCACCCAGACTTCAGCAAGTAGATTAATATCTCCCCGTAGAGCTGTGAATCTGAATGACCGTCAGGGCAAGGAGTGAGCTGATCCCAAAGTCAGCTGCTGGGACCAAATCCATCCTGGGATTTCATCACAGGATGGAGGAAGAGGCAGTAAGGTCACCTCTTCATTGCTCCACTCCAGAGTGCCATCAGATCCCTCTCTCCTTCCATTCTGGTGGCCCTAAAAACACGAGAAATATGGAGGAGAGGAGCCCCTTTTCCTGAATGGATTAGAGAGCTCCGCATCCAAGTGACCAGAAGGTTAGGGTGTTATCCCCCCGCTCCTAAATTGGTGGCACTTCCCTCGTTACCATGGTCCTTTCTGCATCCTTCATCCAGTACACGCATCGGGGTGTCTCCTGTTTATTAAATTTCCCATCTGCCTTCCTTTAAACCCAAGAGCTCAAGAGTTTAAAGAAAAGTCCACATCTGCCTTAATGATCTTTGTGTCTCCAGCATTTAGCATGATGCCTGGCACGTGGCATGACCTCAGTAAACACTCAAAATGAGCATGATTGTAAAGCTGTGCTAAGGGTAGGCCCCCTGTTTGTCTGTGGCTACTCTTTGTACTCCCTTCTTCATAAACTAGCCAGACTGCCTCGCCAATGCCCTGAGACAGTGTTCTATCCTGCCTTCTTTTGCTTTCCTTTGGTTGAATCTAGCTTGTATCTCTCTCTCTCTCTCTCTCTCTCTCTCTCTCTCTCTCTCTCTCTCTCTCACACACACACACACACACACACACACACAAATGACAAATGTAAGTGCATTTCAAGTTTACTTTTTCTCCTTTTACTACCACTCAGACCAGGTCTGATGAGCACGGAATCTGAGAAGTTTTTTAAAATTTGAATTGATGATGATGATGATGGTTCCCCCCTTGTATTGTGGACTACACACACAGAGAGAGAAAAGAGACTCTATGTAGTTGCACAGATCAGCTCACCATGACAGGGACCATTTCCCAATAACTCCAACCCCTGTTAGGTGACTTATTCTTTCTTCTCATTCTCCTCCTCCTCCTGCCTCTTTCCCACCTTCCCATTCCTTCTCTCCCCCCCTCTGGTTTGGCCTCATCATAGTCTTCAAAATCTTTTCCATTG
Source organism: Nesogale talazaci (assembly GCA_004026705.1). Classification (NCBI taxonomy): domain Eukaryota; kingdom Metazoa; phylum Chordata; class Mammalia; order Afrosoricida; family Tenrecidae; genus Nesogale; species Nesogale talazaci. Next base: position 97,206 of record PVJH01006056.1, read on the forward strand.
GTGTGAAAACCTCTTCCCCCCTTGATAATAACAGTGTAAGCTCTCCTTCCTATTATTCTGCTCACTTGATCTGGTTTCACTATCATGTGCAGCCACCATCTCATTTTCAGTCTTTCAACTATTAACATTCCTGTCTGCTAACCCTCAAAAAGGTCTTCAATCGCTGACTTGAAGACCTCTGTTTTTTGAGCCATAGAGTTTTTTTTTTAAGCAAAGCCATTTTCACTGTAGGACATAATTAGTCAACAACACCACAAACACAATCAAACAAACAAACAATGAAATGCTCAATGGAGGATAATTTCATGTCCCCATAGGCATCCAATAAATGCTGTGGATGGCAAATACAAGTGGGGCAAAGGTTGCTTGAAATTGCCTTGTATATCAAGACTTTTCTATAGGAAGAAAGATTCACTGCACTAAGATGTCCCTAAAACCAGGCCTAACTCACTGGTCTAATTTCTGTTGTGAGTTTAGTTACTGTCCAGTCAGAGCTCACCCCTGGCAGCCCATGTGTAGCAGAGTGAAGCACTGCCTCATCCTGCACTGTCTTCACAATCTTTGGTCTCCTCAAGGACATTGAGAATTTGAATGCCTTCCCACCTAGAATATTTACCTGCCAGCACTATAGCAGACAATACTCTGTTGTGATCTGTAAAGTTTTCATCGGTTTATTTTCAGTCGAAACCTAGGACTGTTTCTCCCTCTTCTTGGTCTGAAAGCACCACTGAAACCTGTCTAGCATACATGGCCTACCAGATATTTGAAGGATCAGTGGTATTGCTACTGTATTTATTGCTATGCAAAAACACAGCACACCACAAACTGATAGAGGAGTGGTAAGGGCTATTTTTAGCACCTTGCAAAACTCTTGAGAGTTAATCAGAAATCAGCAAATATATGAATTCATATCTCGCTAAGACTATGTTCAAGTAGAAAGAAGTCTAAAGGCTAGCATAATAGACCCAGAGGTTGGGCTTAATTCCATATTCAATATCATATGAAGTGAGAAGGCTCTGCAGACACAATTGATGTATCTTCCATTGTTCATTCTGCTAGTGTTTTGCTGTCACATGTGTGTGCCTAGCATTCAGTGTGGCTGCCTAGTATGTCACTAGGTCTCCTTGACTTCAGTCCAGTCCTCCCGTCCACCAAATAGTGTCATGCTGACCTTTTGATGTCTACTCATTGGAGGAAATAGTAAGTTTGTTAGTGAACCTTGACAGCTCACCTTGACATTCTCAACTCCATCCTGTACGACTGATCTTTCAACAGGGTCCCTAGTACTATTTATGATGGATTAGCTGTCTTCTTAGACCTCTCTCCAACTTCCATATTGTCTTTAACAGCCAGCTGCTGGGCTCCTTGATGAGCCTGCCTGATCATGACTGGTTTCAAATCACAGAGCTCATCTGTCTGACAGAGGATAAGCTGTAGTTTTGGACAGTCCAGGGCCAATCTTTGATGGGCCTACAGTTGAGATTTTTCTTTTCGGCTCTGATAGAACCCCATCCTCCCTACCTCCTCCCCACCACACACAAGCAAACCCACTTCCCAGATAAATCACACTGTAGACCCAGGCACGTGAACAATCACAAGGGAGTCTGGATTGCCAATGTGGAGAGACTGCTGTTGGTTATCATTGATTAAAAATGTCTTCTGAAACACAGGTTGAGAAAAACTTTCAGATATTTCCCTTCTAGATCTGACAGTTTGACATTCTAAAGTAAATTGGGAAGGTAAATAATTGAAATTTGTTTTTGATTCCAAATTAACTAATGCCTCCTTAAGGTCTTCTTGAAAGCCAAACTGTCCTTTGTTTATAGCCCCCCAAGCGCATCAATGCAGCCCTGATGACACAGTGGGTCTCGAGTTGCCTGCTAGTCACAATGTCAGCAGTTCAAAATCACCGGCCGCTCTGCAGGAGGGAGACTTTCTACTTTCATAAAGTTTTACAGAAACCCCTGGGAAGCAGTTCTACTTTGTCCTGTGAGGTCACTATAAGTCAGAACCAAATCGATGGCAGTGAGTTAGGTGAGGTTTTTTAAGGGAAGGGCTCATGTACTCTCAATTCTACAATACTTTACAAATGAAATGGGAGCTATAACAAGTGCAGTATTAAATTTTGCTTTGCAGGGCTGAGCCCCGGTGGCATAGTGGTTGTGCGCGGGACTGCAGCCCACTGGGATGGAGGTTCAATTCCAGCTCCACGGAGCAAAGGCTGGGCCTCCTACTCCCACCACCTGAGGGCAGTGATGCCAAAAAAAAAAAATTTGCTTTGCAAAATGAAGAATTTTGCCAAATGAGATGCAAATAAGAACTTGACTATTCCAACATCTAAGGCACTCCTACTAAGGACCTGGAAAAATGGCTAAATAAATCTTGGAAGTGTTGTCTATCAGGAGACAATATAAAGCTTAGAGTCAGTATACAGTAAAGGGTCTGATTCCTGTATCACTGATACATATCCCAATGCCGCATTGTCAAACAGTGTTTCTTCTGGACCACCCCCATACCCTTCTGCTCAAAACCTCTGCTTTCTGTGCCCAGACACCAAACACTCCAGAGAGTTCTAGTCTGACTAGCTGTCAGTCAAACCCATGGGCCTGCCATGAGGATCACATTGTGATGGATGCCCCAGCAACAGAACTCCTGAAAGTTGCCTGCACTATGATCAGGTTCCTCCAAATTTCCCCTAAAAATGACAAATGGAAAAATGTGTGTGGCTGTACCTGAAATACCTTCTCAACTCTGACTCCACTGAGTATGGGATGAAACGTCAGCGTGTCAGCACACTACTTTTCCACCAGGCAGACTGTGCATTCTCTTTGTCCAACATTGGACAAAGACTCCACAAAACACCCCTGTGGAGTTGGTGGGTTGTTTTGTCAATAAGAGCTTACCTCATGGCCTCAGGTAACAGCCCCAAGCTACACCAAAAAGAAGGAAAGGAGATGACATTACACAGAGATTCCCTTAAACACTTAAATTAATTTGCACACAATATTTCACCTCTTTTTCTTTGGGGGAAAAAATGAAAAGGATCGAGTTAAAAGGCTAATTAGTCTTCTCTGTATCCAAACCCTTTTTATAAATTACAACTGTATTTTTCTTAGTGATAGCATAAGGCCAACCAAAAGGAATGCTCTTGAAAATATGCACTCTGTTTCCTTGAAAAGCACCAGAACTCCACTTGCCATCTCAGAACACCTTCTTTTTTTGTACTGTAAATGCAGTAAAGGATTGTTACTTCATGTTTGGCAAAGGTATACCTAAAGGAGGTATTTCTGTGCTGACCCATTGCCAAATCTGACCTGCTAACATCTCATTCAATTTGGGGTCCTTTTAGACATGGATTCCAAAAGAAAGTATATAAGCAAGGCTAGAAGAAATATATCTGTGTTCTGTTTGTTAGGTGCCATCAAATTGGTTCTGACCCATAGCAACCGTATGCACAACAGAATGAAGTGTTGCCTGCACTTACACCACAGTAGTTCCTGTGCTTGACCCCTTGTTGTAGCCACTGTGTCAATCCCTCTCAGTGAGGGTTTTCCGCCCTTTGCTGCTTCTCTACCAAGCTGGATGTCCTTCTCCAGGCACTGGCCTCACCTGACAACATGCCCCAAAGAAGCACTCTAGCCATGCTTCTCCCAAAACAGATTTGTTGGCTGTTTTGGCAGGTCAAGGGACTTTCCATATTCCTTGCCAGTGCCATAGTTGAAAGACATTGACTCTTCTTCAATCTTTCAAATTCCATGTCCATCTTTCACATGCATATGAGGCCATTCACACAGCATGGCATGGGGTCAGTCGTACCTTAGTCCTCAAAGCAACATCCTCGCTCTTCAAACAGGTTAAGAGCAAGATTTACCCAATGCAACATGTTGCTTGATCATGTCCTATAATAATAATATTAAAAGATGAAAACTCCTACCAACCAAAGAGATGAAAAACTAAGTAAAAGGCGGTATTGTAATATGTATTGTAATCCCATATGTAATATGGGATTGAGTCTGGAACATACAGCAATAGTGTCTGGCTTTCCACATGGTACAGATAAAGGAATGTGTGATGGTCACCAAGATTGGAAGCACCCAGCCATTCCATGGCACACAGGAGGAATTTGGTTGTGCAGGACAGCCAGATCCCATTGGACGATTTTGTGTTAGGGTCACATTCCATCTTCCAATACACTAAGATGGCAAAGGAGTGAGGCACAGACTGAAGGATCCTTAGCTCCCCTGCTTCCAGCACCTGGACAAACAAAACCACTCTTGACATTGAAACAGTGTAAATTGTGTTTTGATGTGCTTGTTTCTCTGGAAAAGGGTTGTCTCTTTCTTCGTGGCTTATTTACTGATGGAAGCCTTTTCCATTGTGTGTACAGCAGGTAGAGTAATGAATTTATTTTAGAAATGTCAGTGATGTTTTATGATGCTGCCTTTGGCAGAAACATAAAAGGGACTGATTGTTAAACTGCTAATTTACAGATCTTCTCTAAGTGAATGCAAACAAATTCTGGTTCTCAAAGCCCTGCTAATATACAATGTTCAGTTTTTAATTTCCAGTCCATCTTAGATTATGGTGATAAAAACAATATTTAATCCCTCGTTAACACATGAATAAGCGGAAGCTGTCATTTTCAACCAGACAATAACGGGATTATCTCAAGAACTGTCAGTTTATGGGAAAACATTATGTTACCCAAATTTTCATAAAAATTAGCAGTGGATAATATTCAAGATCAGAGCAATGGAAAGAGGGAAATCTGCATCCATGGTAATAAATATTCATATTTGTCTGCTCAGGAGATGAAAATCTAATCAAGGGGCTATTGATGCACTGGTGTTTTTTTTTTTAATTTTTTTTTTAACCAAGACGTTTCATCTAAATTGGGTTTGATATGGAAATTAGTCTCACTCCAAGTCCTTCCAGCCATGAGCATGCTGGGATTACATTGGAGGGAGTGGAGGGGGGTTGTCCTGGGGTGGGGGGAATGTCCACTGTATCAAATGTTTTTCCTGCATATACTACCCCGGAAATGACAACAACATGTCTTCAGGTTGACAATAGTTCTCTTAATTCAGTGTCCTAAGTATTGACTGCTACAAAGTGTTTTGGATCCTCTCCTACCCTCTTTTATCTAAGGGAAAAAAAGACAACATAATTTCATACCAGTTAATTCCTAGCTACTGCAGGGTTAAATCGTCTGTGTTTTTTGCTTTTGTTGATAATTACCATAAATCAGAAGATACTCTGCATGAAGCTTAATGAAATATGTATGATTTTGAAAAGAAAAGATGGTAACCATAGTGTGTTGCTTTGTGTATGTGTGTGTGTGTGTGTGTGTGTGTCTGTGTGTGTGTTCGACTGTTCTCTTGAAGGCTATCTTTTCACTACACATCAACCGGCATTTGAAAACATCAACTTAAACAGCCATTCAATTAGTGAGCATGGGGCAGTTATTCTCATGGATCATGCCACCCGTATGACTTTATTCCATCTTGTCTGTTTAAGGACCACCATCGTGCATGTTGGGGGAACTTCCAGCATGACAGAGCACCGAGGACTCCCCACTGCTGGGAGATCTCGAACCACAAGCCACCGAGTGGAGAGTCTTCAGAGGACATAGCTTTTTCTAACTTACATTTAGAAACTCTTAAAATACAAGAACCAGACCTGCTTGGTTTGGCCTTAGAGAAGAAACAACCATATACCCTTTAGGATGATCGTATTTGGGCACCGAAGTGACCTTTGTTGCATAAGAAATATGCTTTCTTCTTGCATAAGTTGGGTTTTCATCATTATTATTAATTATACCAACCAGCAGAACAACCATATTAATGTACATTTTAAATGGATATATATATACCTATATATATCCCACTTCTCTTTAACCAGATAGAACCAATTATATGCTATTTTAATTATTGTAGAATGGAACATGTGGTTTCTGAGGACAATGGTTCCTTCTTTGATTGAACAGAAAACTTGAGAAGAGAAAAACTGGGAAGAACTTTAGAAAAGTCTGTGGAGAAGATATCGTGTGTGTGCGTGTGTGTGTGTATGTGTGTGTGTGTGTGTGTGTTCCTAGATCCAGCACTAAGGTCTGCAGGAATGATTGGCTGTTTCCCTGCTCCTGGCCCACCTGTGAGCTACCCCTCCAACACCTTCAAATCAAGATTTTAGCTTTGATGCTGAGATTAAAGACATTTCTGTATTCAACCTGACACACATCGAGTATTTGGAGAGGAGAGAGAATACAAGAGAAAGGTGGGTTTTTATTTATTTTTTATTCCCCAGGATAGATTCCATCATGGACAGCGTCACATTATTCATACCATGCTTCCTACCTGGATGAGGATTTAATGAGGCCTACTAGGACATGATCCATTTCTGGAAGAGATCCTTTCTTCTAAGCCAGGTTTCGTGTGTGGCCCCAGAGCCTCACGACTGGTCACCATCCTTCAGTTGGGTGCCCTTGAGGGGGGCTACCCAGCAAGCATCTGGACAACATTGTCCCCTGTGTGATGTGCCAGAAAGCCGTCCCTGACATGGGAGGAGCTGCTCTATGTGGGGTAGGCCTCCACCTGTCTCCACCCTCTCTCTCCCAGAGACTGTGTCACCCTACACCTGCACTTTGCCCTTCTGTGTCTGTGAGTCATCAGGTGTTGGGGCCAATAATCTCACTTCTTAAACTCGCTTTCCTCCCCAGCTGATTGTCCTTTTGAGACGCTATCAGATTCTGCCTCTGCTCCTCCACCCATGGAGGTTAGAATGTAGATTGGGGGGTGGGGGTGGGGAAGAGTAGATTGAAATCGCCTACTTAACTTGAATTTTATCTCATATAGGACCCTCCTATCAAACTTGGTTTTTACAATATTCTGTTGTCTAGTCAGCACACCCCTCCCCCATTGCAGAGAAAGAAAGAGGGCTCTGATAAAAATGACCGTTTCTTTTAACTTCCAGTTTTATCTTCACTTGGAAGTCAAAATTTGTTAGCAAGAATGTCTTCATCCTCGGGTTCTCCCATTTCAATCCAGCCCTTTCTCAGCTGCCCCTGTGTCAGTCAGCAGGGACGACCCTCTGTTCCTAGAGGGTGTGCAGAATGAGACCGGGCCACCGTGTCCAGTGAGAGAGAACCCACAGGAGATAGGCACTGGCTAAAGGGTACATCTTTGTGATGTACCATAGAGTTAGTTACACCTGGAGTATATAACTATCATTATAATGGTAGCTACACCTATCATCTAAGTGCACCCTCCACTTATCATCCATCTAGTTATCCGATATTCTGCATTTGGGACAATAGGGAACCGTGTTTGACTATTTTGTGCATTTACGCCTCTGGCAGTAACGACTTCCGAGACCCCTGACAAGGCAGTGGTGTGGCAGACCCGTGTAGGCCGGAAGCCATGGTATTTCACCACCTGGCGGAGAGAGTGGACTTGGTCCCTTCAAGCCTCCAGTGGTGGTAGGTGGTGGAGAGAGACTGGTTTGGGACTAGCAGGGATGATGCCCACCAGGTCCTGGGTGCCCACGAGAGTCTAAGGTTGGGACTGTGGCCACCACTGTCCTGATGAAAGTGGACAGCTTTGAGGCCCAGGAAGAAGCAGAAATTGGGGCCTGGCTCCGATTCCCAGCCCCTCAAGGCAGCAGGTATAGACCAGGATGGGATCAAAAGGACCCATGAGGCCCTAGAGTGCCCAGGATCCACATGACCTCCCCTTAGCTGACTGGCATCATTGCAGCCCTTTAGACTTCCTCATGCCCCTTTCTGAGTGGGCACAGGTGAAACTGTGACAGGTTATCTGCACAAGGGTGAGATTAACAGGCTACAATTTAAGGTCAAGGACAGAGAAGACCAAGCCTGCTGTCAACTACTTGAAGGAAGCTCTGAATTGTCTATTATCATGAGCTGGGAGGAGGGAGGGCCCTTCATGGACAACTAAGGAATGCTCAGGTAAGGGGCCAGTGGGAGGACCCAGCAGGCCATATGTATACCACCCCTCTAGGCACTTGGATACTCCTGCTTACAAAGAGCCCTCAGCCTCAACAAGCACCAAGTGCCAAGGGCATCTTGAGGTCATGGGGGGCTGGGGGGGGGGGGTGGTGGAGTGGGTGGAAGGAATGAACCCAGGTCAGGAATCCTGAAAATCCTGCAAGAGCAGGATAGGGGAGGGGACTGGGGGTTTGTCGGGGCCACCCTGGCTTTGTGGCTATGGAATACTGAGCAGCCTCTTTCTGTGGGTGGGGGAGCCACACTCTCCTTGGGTGATGTGGACCAGAGACCTCAGCAGAGGGCCCCAGGGACATTCCCAGTACAAGTGAGGGGCTGGCGATTTCAGTGTCCTCCATATTCACATAACATCGCTGACTGACTATGACCTGCGTTTTTGGAACTACC